>PUQB01000624.1:110090-144089 GCA_003024785.1 Selaginella tamariscina | reverse complement strand
AATATTGAAACTTGGTTATGATCACATGAGGTGGCCATAATCATAAAATATAAAGGCTCAAACAGACCTGAGTTAGACACTTTGGTAAGGCACTACCTTAGTGTTGTTGACTTTGAAACGTGTTTTCAAGTTAGCTGAGAAATGAAGCGTTTCTCAATACATTGCACTTTGTGAATTACTAGGGAACTAAATATCTTATTCATGTTTGTGGAGATCTGCTGAATTATGAGATATAACTGAAATTAATATGACACTTTAATGTTATTTGATAACATTTATTATAAAGTTGATATCTTACTAAATCAGTTAGATGAACTAGACACTAGTTCATGATCCTCTTAGTCTTTGAATAAAGTTCCTTGGAATATTGTTGTGACATTATATTTCCGTTTTAAAATTGAAGTTTGGTTCATGTAAACTAAGACTATGTTTATATTATAGTATAGCATTTCGATAGATTGATATGATTATAAGTTTATATCCACTAATATAACAACTGATTGGTAAGTTTAAGATTTGAACGTTAAACGATCATTATCCATTCAAGAGTATCAATATCGAAATTGCAATTATTTATGGATTAAGGATTAGGTTGAACTTGCTTGTCAAAAACACTAATTGCTTGAATTAGTGGAAATGCTATACTTTGGTATAGTGTTTGGGAACATTTATTTAATTAGTTTGAGAGTTAGAAATTGATATAATGTTTATAGTGGCATGAAGTATTACGAGTTCAAGGAGACTCTTATCGTGGAAACTAAGTTTTAAAATTTGGTATTTTTAAACTTAATGAGATAAAGAGTTAGGAATATTGAACGACATCTAGTATGATGTGCTCTTTGAGAAATGAGTATAATGAGAGTAACAATTAAGAGACGTGTTATTTAAAGGTTATCAATTGAGGCACTAGAGATGGGTTGAATTTCTTGGTTTCCACATTGGTTTGTAAGAAAAGTATGTTAGCTTATCTGGTCCCTAAAATGTCGGTGTTATGAAAGAATACAAAGTTGGTTGCAAAAAGTGAATATTAGTGCTATTACACTTGGTAGTAGATTTGACCTGAATTTAATTCCCATTGGGAATGAAGTTATGTCAATAACACATTAAGTGGAAGGGTTAATTTCAAAGTTAGCATGACTTTGTTGTATACATGTGTACAACTATTCGTTTATGTGATCACCTCTGGCTAGATTAACATGTTTACAAAGAATAGGGTTTCAAGAGAAGTACTCTAGCATCGGAAAAGAGCTTGATTCCAATAAAAGTCTCATACCTAATCTGGTGTAGCTATATACTACCGAGGGATAGGCTATAGTAGCAAACCTTATGAAAAGGGGGGTAATGAGAAACACAGAGGGATGCAGAAATGTAAAGCTATAATATTATAACATGGGACCATTGGAAAATTAAAGAAATGTGAAGGTGTTTAATCAAGCATTTGAGAAGTGCTTATTGTACGCTAGATGACAGAGGTTGTCAACAATTTAATACAAAGGAATGAAGCAAGTCTTTATTTTTATTAACCAAGGGGTGGCAAAACACTAACTAGAGGCCTCCAATATAAATTCTAGTTAAGTAAAGAAATTAGCCAGTGTTCTGTGCGCGGGTGATAGACTTTGCAGACATGCAAAAGGCTCCAAGTGACTTCATGTTGTAGGTGGTGCTTCCGGCAGCTGGGTTTACAACTCAGTGAACGACGGTTCTGAAAGTAGCGTAATGCAAGGGGGGTAATAAAACTTATGTGAACTTTTGATTGACTCCACATAGAGTGATATGTTAGTTTTGGTTAATTTTTTTTAACATTATCTAGTCTGTCATAGTTTTATTATGACTCGACCCTTTACTTTGGGGTTTAACTATTGTTACCTACCGAGTTGTGTGACGAACCCTAGTTGTAGTGAGAAATAGCCCTTTATTGCACTTAGGTGTTTAGGGGTAGTCCGGCCGGCTGTCACTAGGTACCTTGAGAAACTCTTAGGCAAAGGTAGTACTTACCTTCTAGAAACTCCCCCGGTTTGACATTCCAAAGTAGGTTTTCCATTAAAAAGTATAGTTTGTCAAAAAGGGTTTAGGGACACCCCTAGGGTTGACCTAACCTGGGTTGCCCTAAACCCCCCTAGGGGTTAGGTTTAGGGTTAGGTTAGGACAACCATTTTCTCTTAAGGGCTAGCATTTCCGTGCCAGCCCACTTACTCACTTAGGAAAACAGGGGATCACATAAATAAGTAGTATGTAGTGAGGCTTCCTGGGTTCAAAAGAGAGCTCGTTAACCTCTTACTGGTGCAAGCTAAGTTTGTCGTCAAGGACAACCCTTATTGTGCCACTCTAATTACCATACGACAGGGGTATGTCCCACCTTTGGGTTAGACTATCTTATCGTGGCAGGATCGCGCCTTTGTGACGGGAGTACGTTACTTCCAGGGAGTTAGTCAGATTCCTTGGCCCAAAAACCTGCTCGCAAGCTCAAAGGCGTTGCCCAAGTTCACGTTTCGCAAAACAAGTGGTTGAGGCCTTGCTCCGGCCACCTCAACCACGCCAAGTTAGGAACGATACCCATAGCTCGGCTAGTCCGCGTGTCCTGATTCACAAGGTGAGCCTTGTTCATGGACTTGGTCAGCTAGGGGCTTAAGTTCCTAAGGGTCGGGTTCTTAATACGGGTTACTTTACCCAGATTCTGTGAGGTTTCCAAAGAAGGGATTTCAGGGTTGGCACATGGCAAGCCGCCTTTGTGGCACCAGGTAAAAACTCTGACAATTTGGTATCAGAGCAAGTTCTTTACGGTCAGTAGGACTTCCTTAAGTCGTAGGTGTTCAGTGTTTAGATAACTCTAAATTCTTGATATACTCTATTGCTTTCGGTTGAAATGTCTGTATTCAGCGTAGAGAGTTTAATCCTGTGAGTTGTCAAACTTCGGAGAACACTTGCTTAGTGAGTTGGCATGAGATTCTAGGTATATCCAAAAAGTCTTATGCTAGTTTAAGATGATGTGTGGGTGACAACCTGTGTAGGGTGTTTCCAACTTCACATTGGGAATATTTCAAGCATATTTCTCCGAGTGTTGAAACTAGGGTTCAATACGATGAGAAAAAGAAAGCAACCAGAGCCTAAGGCAGAGGGCTATCGCAGAGGCTCAAAATGAGAAAAATGGATGAGGTTGATCCAGGTCGACCCCTAGAGTTAGACAACGACTTGGTTGGCGAGAAATAATAATGGATGCCCTAAACAAACTTCGAGGGGATGTTTTGGGGTGAACGACCGAATCAATAATGTTACCGTTCAGATTCCAACGAATACTGCAGTGCCAGATGTTTCACAACCAGACACCACACAAAAAAAGAAGAAGATGACTCAGAGTCAGGTTCCTCTAAATAAGATTCTTTGACGGAAGTAGGTGGTGGAGGTCTCAATAAATTCAAATCGATAAAGCCTTCGAATTTCATGTGTTCAAAGGATTACAAGGTTTTGGATGATTGGTTGTATGATATAGAAAGCTATTTCGAGGCTGCTTCCGTGAGAAAGATAGAAAAGGTTGCATGTGCCAAACACATGAAAAAGGAGATCAAAAAGTTTTATATGCCGGATGATCTCGGTTTGCGATTGTGTGCTGACCTAACACTTTGTCAACAGGGAAGTTTGGGGAAGTCCAATGGACCACGTTTATTGATTCGAAAGTGTACGGTAATTGGTGCCAAATATGACGATAATGAAGCTCGAAGTTGCTTCATGGCGGGATTAATCTCACCCACCATGAAAGGGATGGTGAAATTAATCTCACCACCCTTCTCAATCCTCTGAATTGGTATGTAGTACCCTTCTCCATTTCAAACAGAAGTAGTCAAAATGATTCAGCTCCACCAATTGAGGAAACAGAGAAGGGTGGCAAGATTAATCCGCTACCCCTTCTATGCCTAGTGGGCGGAATTAATCCCGCCCATGACACTCTCATATGGATTAAGGCGGTTGGCGGGATTAATCCCGCCCACCCCTTCTATGCCCGGTGAAGGGAATTAATCCTCCCTATATTTTCATGCCTCCTTAGAGGGACGGCGAGATTAATCCCGCCACCATGCATAAGGGTCGACGAGATTAATCCTGCCGCCCTCTCGTAAATCATGTGCACACACACATATATATGGGTGGCGAGATTAATCCGCTGCCCTCTGCAAAGGGATGGGTATGGGGCGGATTAATCCCGACGTCTAGGCCCTTTCACGCAGGTCATGGGCGGTGAGATTAATCCCACTACCCTTCGTGCAAGGCATGGGCGTGCGGCGGGATTAATCCCACCACCCAGGCCCTTCACGCAGGCCATGGGTAGCATGACTAATCCCGCCACCTTCTGCCCAAGGCATGGACGTGCGGCAAGATTAATCTCGCCGCCTAAGCCCTTCACGCAGGCCATGGGCAGCGGGGCCAATTTCGTGGATGTAGTTGTGACAAAGGTTTCACCTAATAGCACATTGCATCCTAGATCCCTCGTGAGGTGGCAAACATCTAAATTAAGACAAGATGGTTCGACATATTTTAGGTTGGATTTCAATAATAACAACCTGGAAGAACAATCCATATTTGAAGAGGTTCCTTGCATTGGTGTATTGTAAGAAAAAGGTGATTCATAGGTTGCAGATCTTCCCTTGCAAGTTTGGCAAGAGGGTCAAGATGGATCCTACATTTTCCGAAAGTGTTATGAGCATTGCCATGATTGACTACTGCAAGAAGAAGTGTTGTCAGATGGCAAACTGAAATGAAATTACCCAATGTAGACATGTCTTTCGTATGCTCACCCAAAAGCAAAGGCATGAGTTTGCATATGCTGCACTAACTGGGTGTATTGATGGAATGGCCTCGGACACAGGTTATTAGAGTACATCCATGGTATTTAATAAGGTGGCCATCTGCTTCAAAGCTTGGTATACTATATACAAAATCCCAAAGACCACATTCTACCATTGGAGGATGAGTGGCTAGATGGAGCGCGACCCTCAGTAATGGAAACACTCACTTGGTCAAAACCCGCTCTCACATTATGGCAGCCATAGAGATACTCAAGGCTTTTGTAGAGGCAAATGCAGACAAGATGCCTCACAAATGCGAACCACAAATGCAAGGGTCAGGGAAAATCTCAAGGTTTTGCCTTCAATCTACACTCAATTGAAGTTGTGTGAACATATGAACAAGTGCCTCAGTTGATGGGGCTCTAAGTAATCTACACTGGTACCTTCAACAACATATAGAATACTCATTTTAAGGATGTGGAGATTGCAAAACACTCTAGCTTTTCAAATGTAACACTTGTACATCATTGAAGGCTGCAGAAGCTTGTGCAAAAACCTTGGTGGAGATCACTGCCATTCAAAAGAAGATGGAGGCCCACATGATTACACAACAAACTTGCCGATCTCAGTACTATGCACATCGCATGCTTTCTGTGTCATGTCATCAATACCTGTGCTTGATCAATGACAAGATGGATCATTTAAAGACCAGCATTCCAAAGCTCGTTGCCTTGGAAATTTCATGAAACTTTCGATTTCATTTACAGGTGTCCTAACACATGGACACAGTTGTGAGTCATATAGACACTTTTCACTTCCACATTAGTCTAGTGACTCCAATTTCACTATTGGGTCGTTGGCCATGTGTTTCAAAAACCTTGAAGCCCACTCACAAACAAGTCCTATTAGTGATCTCAATGTGAAGAAACTACACCTTCAACCTTTACATAATACTCTCACGAACATGTCTGCACTTGAGGCTACTTGGGAATATTAGAGGCATTGTCAGCAACCTGCATAAAAAACAGATGACCCTATTGAGAGTTCTAGTTCAATAGAGTGATTTAGCTCAAAAGTGTACATGTGTTCTCAACATCAAATAAGCTTCCTCGTCATTTGCTTTTACAGATGAATAATTGTGCGGCAAGAACAAAATAGGTAAATCATTTTACTTAAGGGTTTCTCAAGCTCATACTTACTTTATTTTTTTAGACATGTGCTAACATACTTGTCAATGCTTGTTGCCAAAGGTGTGTTTGAGACAATCACGCTAAGTTTCCTTATGGTTGGTCACACTCATGAAGATATTGATGCGTCTTCAGCAAGGTCTCAAACTCTATAAAAAGGACAAGTGCATTTACCTTACCGCATATGATGAATCTTTTTTAAAATTGCATCTCCAAAAAAAGTTGTGCTTTGCTTGTGATTGAGGTGCCAGACTTCAAAAAATTTCTCAAGGAGTATATAAAAGAGGGGAGTAATTCTTTAGTTGGTTACCTTGTGCCGCTACAATTCTTTTTCTTAAGAGATGGTATACCTATTATGCAGTACAAGTTATGGCCATCAGAGCAGGAGTGGTTACTAAAAAAGGGTTTAATGCTCTTCAAAAGTGAGAGGATGGAAAGCCACTTCTCTAAGAAGGACAACCAGACCCTATTCCATTGAGTGCCCAGCTCAAGGAATAAGAGGTTATTATTGATGGTATCAAAAAATATGTGGCATGGGTTCAAAAATTGATGCCAAAGAATTCTGATAAGGCAACTGGTTACTCAAAACTATATAAGCATGTGGTCAACTATTGGGAGACTGTTGTTCGAGAGTTAGAAGGGTCTATTGTCACAAGTACAAAATTGCAACACTCTTTTGGCCTAAAACAAGGTGGCGAGAGAAGATTGAAATGACATTACTGAGCACAGACGACATAGAAGCCAGTAGTGATGTGGAAGTGTAAACCCCACACTTTGTTAAACAAAGGAACCAAAAACCTAAAGCATACTTTGATTACTGCAAGGATCTTCAAAAACTAATTATGGTCCTCATTATTCCAGATGTGTCATATAATCACCCTATTTGGATGGATCAAATTATCGATACACCTGAAGTAATCACAAAAAATAGTATGGTTAAGGTTGCATGGTTCAAACCACAAAAAAGGCAACATGAGAAGGAAAGTGAAAGATATAATGAATGCCTAGAGAAAACATGGTCTCCCAATCGAAAAGACCTAGCATGTTTTATAAATGTTAAATCCATTCAATATGGGTAAATGTCAAGAAGCATTGATAAAGTCACGATTAACAAAACTACAAAAGAATGTATGTTTTCTGAAGCTTAAACCAATTAACTATATAAATTTATAAAAAGATATGGAAGATTGACTATATTATTATAGAATTTATATATTATATATATATTATTACTAGTACAAATTTTTAATTAATAATGTTATATTTAAAATTAATATTTTAATAAAACATCAATATTTATATAATGTACCTCTTATGCTCTTCCTTAATTTTTATATTAGGCCCATACAATTTTAAATATAATATATTATATAATTTAATACCTTTTACTTTTATAATGTTATTAATTTTTGGTCCATGAATGCTATAATTTTTAAAACGTTGATTACAATAGAATTCTAAAGAATATTTGTCTTCAAACATATATTTTAAAGAATATTCCTTTAATATTAGAAAATGCTAATTAAATAGCTAAAATTTCTAATTATTATGAAATGGAACTATAGGCATGCCCATTTTAGTTATAACTTGCATTTTTTTCCAAACGATTCACTTTCTAGAATAGAAAGATATATTTATGTTTATTAAAGTTCAAATTTGTAAGTTTCAAAATTGATTATTTTCTATGAATCATCCACTATTTGAGGCTCATTTGTTGCCTATGAGATTTTCTTATTTATTTATTAGATACTAATACACATGCCGACTTAATTATTTAATAAAGTTTATATTAATACACCTAGTGATTTATCTTTAAGCTACATCCTTAATCGAATTATTATTCTTAACTTAATGAGTTTCTTAAAGCTATTAGGTTTATCCATGTGTAAGATTAACTATGTAATGACTCTTTAACTAATCATTAATTTAATTATTATCCTTAACATTGTGAGTTTATCCCTGATCACTATGTATCAGTTGCTGTGGTTTTAGGATTTAGGATGGCGGTTCTATGTTGGATAGGTTGTTCATACAAATACACACACTCAATAAACTTATTATAAGATTCTATTTGCACTTCTCAAGAATATTTATAATCGACAATCCCTCCTTAGTTCTCAACAAATTTTACTCATGTAAGAAAATAATACTAAAATAAAAATTTGTAGATCCAATGGCCACAACGTTTACTAGAGATTCCATAGGTTACATCCTAAACATCAGATGGGCTTTATGATATGCTAGCCATAGGATGGGCCTAGGCTGCATCCTATAATGTGAGAGATGGTTAGCACTACTTCGTTGCTAGTTCTATTTTATTTTATTGACCTATCTAGAGACTATGATCATACAATGGCGTGCATGCTAGTATACTCTACTATATATGTATGTACTTAATTTGAAGTAGAACTAGCAACATTTTCCCTTTCTCACTTTGCAAATCTAGTACATAGTTTAGTGTTATAACTAACATATTGAATGTTCGTGCATACACAAGTACAAGTGTACAAAATGGCATGTGCATGTGCAAGTTTGCATAATTAATTTACATTCATTAGCAATCAAGGTTGGTAAAGTTTCTTGAACATACAAATTGTGTGTATATTATGAGTGTGTACAAATAGCTAATTTTCTTTCTAGATTGTGCTACATATCAGTTTAATTTATCCATGGAGGAAGATTCCAAGGACACACGTTAGCCTAGCGTTTTTATAATGCAATATGTGCTACTATGTTAAAGTCCATGGCATGTGCTATGTTGTTGTTGTCTTTATCAGTGGTTATGTTAAGAGGTTACCTATCCTACTTGTAGAGCTTTATTGCCTCCTCGTGTTGTTAGTCACTAAATCGAAATAGGTACATATATAGGTATAAAATGAAATTTATTTATGTATAATAAAACTTACTCATTGCTAAGTATAAAATCTTTGAATTATTTAGTTTATTATATACTAGGAATTCTGTGAATTGTGCTCCTCCATGACAATGGCTAAGGAGGCGATTGAGTTTGTTAAAGTCCATATAAGATCGAACCAATGGTAATTCCATTTTGTTTGTAATGATAGTACGGGTGGATTAGTAAAATTAATTATGTGGATCTTATAAGTTTCTTTCTCATCAATGCTATCATAATTTACTTTTATACATAACATTGTAAACCTACGGGCTTAAGAAACAGTGATTGCCGATTTAAGTTTTTCTATTGATACGCAAGCAATTTCTTCAGTTAGTATATTCTACACCACATAGTTGATTCAAACACCTTAATAAGTGATAAATACATTTTACAAAAGAGTTATAGTGGCAGATTCCTACACACTGCACATACTAATTTATTGGGCTTGTACACATTTTCCATGTGGGAATTGTCCTTGCAAATACCCAAATGGGACTATTACTAGTGTCATGGCAGAACCTGGGACCTTGTCGAACCTTGCTTATATATAAAGTGTAATCAGCAACCTAGCGTATTCTAAATGTACATAACACTGAGATGGCCACAATTTGAAAACATTCAGTGTGGCTTGTTCACAAACTGAGAAAACAAGCGGCTTCGCATCATAAACTATTTGTGGAGTGGGACGCTGCAAACATGATCCACTATAGCAACATAGGAAAAAAATTCAACGCAAATGGCAAATGTGGTAGAGCCATGAAATGGGATAAGCAGAGAACGATGTACAAGGTAAGAATTTTCTTGGTGGGATTTATCCTACTAATTCCTTCACTTGCAAAATGTTAAAGAGATTGCGGACGTCGACTTTTCTAAGGTGGATGGGGAGTCTCCTGACGATGACATCTTTCCTCGATGATGCTGATTTCTTGCCATGAGTATGAGGTGTTCGGTAAGTCGGTACCATAGCGAGGACATTCGCGAGTCAAAAACTCAAAAAGACAAGAAAGAGCCGACGCATGTGGAGAAGCCGTCCACCTCGAAAAAGCCAAGTAAGTCAGCAAATCGTAAGGTTGTCCCACCTCCGAAAGGAAGTTCACACCGACTTCAAGCTCACGTGGCTGAAGCTTCTCAACGGAACTACAGTGGAGGAGATGCAAGTGTAACAAATTTGGTGCTCAACCTTTAGCTACAAATAAATTAAGCGCAACCATGTCTACTTTCTTTACCAAGGAAATTGAGTTGAAGTCGACCAGGATCAAGCATTTCAAAGAGTGGTTGGGATACACTGCCATAACTTTGGATGGGATGCCATATGTGGGGAGGGCATAAATATTTAGCGGGATTAATCATGCTGTAGCAAACATATTAATGAAGTTTTTAATAAGTGTGGAGCCAAACTTATGATGTTTAGATAATTTACATTGCTGAACACGTCCCCTTCGGCTGGAGGTGGAAGATACACTTGAGGTCCATTCAAGTGAAATCAGACTCCTTGCCACTCATCTGAAAGGCTATAGTGAGATAGTTTTGTCAACTTCAACTTGGTCACTACTGCTCAAGACTCCATAAGAGGAGGGGCGAGGCCATTTTTGGAATTTGTGTGCCAGAGATTGTTGTCCTCCTAGGTCTAGCCATTGTTTGAGCATTTCCTAATTCATTAGCTTCAAAGTAATCCTTAGCCTACACGTACATTTGACTTGGGGTTATCCAACCCAAGCGTTATAACCTTGTATTTAACATGTTAAAAGTTTAACAATAATATGGAATTATACTTCATAATTCTGAGTATGTTCCCACTTAAGTATTGACCATTGCACATGTAAACATCAATGTTTAATTGGGATCACCGTTACGATTGTGAAGTTTTGAGTTTAATAATTTGAGTCTAATTTGTTGTAAAACTTTTCTCCCATTAAACTATATTCCTTAAAAAGTCTTACCATGATTCGTATTGTCTTTAAAGTCTCTCATGAATAAACTTTCATATTCATGATTAAGATCTATTAAACTAAAATATGTATGCAGTCTTACCATGTTTTCTTGTCTTTAAAGTCTCTCACAAATACACTTTTGTTTTCGTGAATCAACGAGATTAACGTCTCATTCATCTTGTTAAACGTACCATGTTAGTAACGTGTGGTGTACTAATGAAGATATGTAGATAATCATGCATACTTATCATTGTGTCTGATTTAAATTTGAACAACTCAATTGCTTTTTTCTTATTCAAGCACGACTCATCGTCCATAAGTAAATTGCATATCTTTACTCCGTTGTTTATCTTGTTAACTTCTAATTTCATAGAGATGAATATTAATACTAAATAAATTTAAAATTAAAATTGTAATATTCTATGTGAATTTATTAGGATGTATATATAATACATTTATAAATTTAAAAAACCATACGTGTATAAAAGTAATTGAAAGCCTAGACTCTCTAATGTGGAGGAAATTACAGGTTTAACTAGTTTAAAAATTGAGATACTTATTAAAGTCTATTTACTAAAGCCAATACACATCCATTAGAACATAACTTTTGTATACATATTCTTTCAAAAATTAATATAATTTATGACTTAATTAATATTATTATTATTATTACTCTTGTGTTCATATTCACTCATAAATAATCAGTTGTATGTTAGAAAATATAAAGTATATAAAAAGATTATATGTACGGCCTAACAATTTTAAATGGGTTATTATGGTTCATGATTTATGATTCTTTAATGTTATTATTGTAAAATTAAATTTAAGAAGATGGATAATGAAGTAAAGTTATGCAATTTACTATTGAATGAAAAATTATATTTGAATATAAAATAAACAATTGAGTATCTCAAACTCAAGATATTAAAAAAGGTAATGTATAATGTATGAGTATTTATGTTTACATTTATTCTTTTAAATATCTTTGTGTTGAAAATTAATTTACAAGTTTTTTTTAATCTTGTAATTTATTTCATGCAATTGAAGAGCTACAACCCATTAAACCACTATTTTATTTATACTAATTTCAAGTTTTTTAAAGGCACTAATTTAAGATCTTTAACCTTGTTAATATTGGCACAAAATACAAAATCTCAATTTCTGTTAAGACAAACAAAAAAGACATTTATCTTCCAAATGCATATTAACAAGGACATATATAGCCAATGTTTAATGTTAAAAAGCTCCTAATTGAGTTTTGAGTTGTTTTCATGACTTTTAATAAGACTTGTAAAACTATTTGTATATTCTAAGAAAATATGAAGATTCTCTTACTCGTGTGTGTGTTGTGGTGGTTTAGAAATTATAATATATTATAATACTATATTGAATATGAAAGAAGAATTAGGGTAAAAAAAAAAAGATAAAAGAGATGCACAGATACTTTTCACTTGGGATTAAAATGCAATTGTAATTTTATTAATTCATGTTTTCTTAAATTTAAAATTTATAATAAGAAGTGCTTTTGAATTTGTTGTGTGTAAAAATTTAGAAATGTTTCTGAATTTGTTGAAACAGTAATTCTTAAATCATACCAATATGCAAGTGTGTGTATGTAATTAATTGTAAATAGTAATTGGAATATGTGTCGGTATATTGAGGTTTTTGAGATTGCAAATGAAATCCTTGTTTCATAATATGGTCACTCACCGATAATGCCACTCTATATTGTATTGTTTAGTGTTAAAGTAATTTGGGCATCATCTCATATCCAGTTTTGAAATAGCTTGTATATCATTAAACCTGAATATATGGACATGAGTGTTAATTATTGATTGGTTATAACTAGGGATGGCTAATTTTAATATTTTAGATAAAATATTTTTTATATATTATGTTTACGATTTGTGCAAACCTTTAAATCGTACATGGACTTATAAGATCACACACTTTAAAAAGAAAATTTAAATTTGACTAGCAAATTTACACAAGGGTGTAATACATAAATTTCTATATGACGCATATTCTTCAAAAAAATTATTCCAACCTATCTAAACTATGATTAGCAATAAGGGTTTTGTGGTGATTTGATGTACATTTGCGTGTGTGAGTTAACGTCGCCTTTAATTATTCACGTGTTATCACGTGCAACACCTATATAATCTAGGGCTTTCTTACCTAGGGCATTCTTACCTAAATAGGGTGATTTTAGGAATTATTCGTCTCATTTCCCTTTAGTTCTTTGTTTATACTTTTTTTTTGCCATGGATTCAATGCTATATCATAACAATGGGATAGGTTGTTGTGGGGTGTTCGAGAAGTTGTATGGGACTAACTTAGTCCTAGTTATGTTATCTCTTTTGGATCCGGAATGTTTATTTGTAATTAGAAGAGTATGTAAGGAGTGGCGCAGAGTGATAGCGTCACCAGAATTCCAGCAGATGTGGAGAAAATATATCACAAACAAAGAATTGTGGATTGTAGAGAGAAATCAGAAGAAAGGCGGTCCAACAATTGTGATGTCCTATATAATTAAAGAAAAAATACATTCATGGAGGTTGAATATGTCAACAAAGAAGAGGAAGAGAACATCATGCAATGAAAAGTTTGAATTCGTAACATCATGTAATGGATTGATTTGTGTTAAGAAGAGATCGAGCCATTATCGTAGCGTGGAACTAGCTGTGGTGAATCCTGTCTTAAACATTTGGAAAAGGCTTCCTACTTTATGTTACGATGGTGGGTTTGGAGCCAGTGATTTCATTATGCATGTAGATCATGATGGTTACAAGGTTTATGTCTTGCGTGGCTCCAAACAAAACTGCCCACATATGCATATCTATGACTCTGGAATCAACGAATGGGTTGTTAGCCCGTTCTTCAATCATCATACTAGTAATCAATATACTAGTTGTATGTCCCTTACAAGTCCTTACATGATTTGCAGAGATAACTTCTTGGTGACATACAATCAAGGCGTCAACACGTGGCGTCACATGACTGTTATCAATTTTCATGCTATTTGGAATGATGCTATATTGTTGAGTGCCTTCAACTACAAGGGAAGATGCATTGTGACTAAATACACTCGTAACAAAGAATTTCAAGTGTGGGAAATAGATTGGCAGAGACAATATGGAAATTAGTGTCTTCTAAAAGCTTGGATGAATTATATAATGTATCCTTTGATATATATCATGGATATTGGAGGACTAAACTTATAGGAGACATCATACTTTGGTTTTTGGAGGGTGATCGGAGATATATAAAGCATATGACATTATTGATTGCACATGGACAACACCTGTGTTAAATCCAAAGCTAACTATGTCGTATAGTTATTTTACTCCAAGTTTAATTTGTCTTGAATGAAGTTGTTTTTAAATTAATTTTATATGTATTGTGCCTTAAACAACTTGTTTACATGCAATACGTTGTTCTGTATAAGTTTGGATCATGGTTATGTATACACGTGTGTGTTACGATTAGCAACCCACTAATAAAATATGTTACATGCTTACTTCAAAATTTTCATGATTTAAAAAAACAATGAAGAATTAATATAGTTTATAAAGATAAACTTTGCTGAAAACTTTCTTACTTGAAATAGCTAAGGTATAACTTTAAATGGAATTGTATAAACTTGTATAAAAAAATAGTATAAATTAAATAAATTGTTAAGAGATCAATTGTAACTAAATATTATGTATCATTAAATGTATTAAAAAAGAAATGTATTAGATGCACGTTGTAACTAAAGTGGGCATGATACGTGAAAATGGGAATATAAAATAAATTACTAATTAATACTTAAGTTTTAATTATTAATTAATCATTTAATTAATATGTAATTAAGCCTTAAATATTAATTAATTAATTAATTAATCCTTCAATAACCTTACTTAGTAAGGAATATTCCTAAATATCTTAGAATATTCATATTATTCTAAAAATAGTTTACAATAATGAAGAAATACTATCAAACATAATTACAAATGAAATCATTTTCTTATCAACATGTTAATTTTTTATAAATACTTTCTTCCTATCATACAAAGAAATCTTCTTCATTTTGTCTAAATCATCACTCTCCGGATTAATCAAATCATTTTGGTCAATATCTTGATGTTGTTGCCACCACTTAACACTCTCACGAATGCAATTGGGAGTTGCCATCCTTGTTAATACATAAGATGTAATGAGAAGGTCTGCATAAAGGCTCATCTAAAAACTGACGTTCCTTAAGAATAATATTATAAAGCGCCCGGTTGCTATCCTTCATTTTATAAAATTCAATATCACGAGAAAGAAAAGCTTCAGGAAATGTATGATACGGTGGATACTGCTCACAAAATTTTCGAGATTCTTCTTTCTGAGGCACGTATCCAAGTAGTTCACTAGCTCATCCATGATATCGGTATCAGAATATGGATCGAAAGTGATTGGATGAATACAAGCAATGTTTTGGTTGAGCATAGCCTTCTGAGGAGAGTCGTCTACTACTAACATATGTGCATTCTTCATTATCCTTAAGCGACTGATCTCCCCATGAGTCCCAATTATTCTTTCATTCTTGAAGAAGTATGGCTTGCTTTCCTTTCTTATATTGTGAAATTCGAGAGGTTTATACACATTCGCTGGTCAAAAATCCAATCTTTACGAATCACCTCTTCTGCAACACTACAATGTTTCTTAAGTAAATTCAACAGCGGTGTTAAGTTATGAATCTGCATGCATGACCAAATCCCCACAAGCGCACCCATCTCCTTAAGCTTTTGAAAGAGACGATCCAACCCTGGACGAAAAATAATATCATATCGAAATTTACCATGACAAGGAATGAAATCTCCTTGTTTGATTTCTTTTTTCCTATCCTCGGGCCTTTGTCGATGAAGCAGAACACCATTGACATCCAACAACACAATATGGCCATGAGTAACATGAGATAGCGTTGCCTCTTGAATACTTTGCAAATCACTTGTTTGCTCCCTTTCACATTTATCCGTTGCCACTATCTCGTTGCCTATCCCTTCATCATTTAATTGTACATCATCCTTACAAGATTCAGATATTGCATGCGCTGAAGAAATTGATTTCGGAACTGAAGCCAATAAAAATGATGATGAAGTGGCCCCCATGGTAACGATGTTTTGAGCTGCATTATTATCCATTTCCTGCATGAACTCTGTCATTCTGACATGTGGCACAAGAAATTGTCGCCAAACCCCTCTCTTACCTCATGCCAATGCTGAAAATCCATGTTCTCAATTTTTCATTACATCTGCAAAATGATAATTAGCTGACCTTAAAATTATCAAGGTATATTATTTACCTTGTTAATGTGTGACCCATGTTTGAACTAAAAGCTTCATTAATCCTTGAGAATTTATTTTCTGTACAAATATAAAAGAAATATACAAAAATGCCTTATGTTACACTCATTTACAACTATTCGTCACTCTAACAATTCATTAACAATTCTTCTTCGCTATTACCTTCTGAGTGAGGCGAAGAAGGTCTAAGCCGCTTGTGAGATGGTTCAAGATCTTCTGCATCTTCTATTGATGTTTCCATGGGTATGGAGTGTGCGAATGTTCTGTACTCCTCGAGATAACTTCCGGTCTAATATCTGATTGAAGTTCGTCCTCAGACTCCGACATTGAACCAGATTCCTTCAGAGCTATCGCACTTATCTGGAGGGAACTTTCTCAAATACTCCTTTATGGATTCGTTGGGGTACTCAGTTGAGAACCTATCTATCCACTTGTTCAGGTCCTCAACCATGGTCTTATCCTTTTCAACGGCAAATACACATGTATGCCGAAGGTAACACTCCTTCAAGACGGACCCCCTAGTGCAGTAGTCAAAAACCCACGCATCACTGTGAGGACCCCTGATCAAGTTGACGATGCTCCGTGCCGCTTGACTTGTGATGTTTGGATAACGTACATTGCCGAATACGTCACTTCCTATCGGTGTATCGGATGGAGGTTCAGGGCCGTTGGAGTGCAAACAGATGCCTGGCCAGTCATTTGGAAGTTTGAAACTGTTTGGCGCATTCCTAACAACCAAGTGAACAACCGAATCAATGCACTTCGGATCAGCATCATTCATATAAAATCCTGTCCAACGATGTTTATTCCTCTTGGCAAAGGAGAAGGCAAAGGTATCGGTGACATGAGCAAGAATCAAGAAATAAATACCTGAAAACGTAGATATCAGTCAAGAGTGCAAGTATGAATTCAATAATAAATACCTTCTTTGTACATGCTTGCACGGCTAAGTTTCTCCACCAAATCCTCTAGTCCTGTCTGTCGAAGATTTTTTGACACCCGCCGATCCATCACGAACAATTGAAACGGTTTCCTACAAGCAGTGATGGTACCCCATAAAGTCTCCGAATCCAACAACAAACATCTGTAGGGCTTGTCGTGATTCGTAGCATCCTCCTTTATAAGGTTCAACTCGGTTCTCCGCTGCTGAAGGACTGCCATAAGAGAAGGCGTCATCGCAATGTTCTCCTTTTTGGCGTTGGCGTGCAATAGATTCTTGCCCAGATCTTCCGATTGATTCACCCATTCGACAAGCATATCATTTGTCACATGCAAATATTTGCTGACCTCTTCGTATGTTGAAGCCGAAATCCAACCCAGTTTGTGGCAGTGTATTCCCAACCACTCCTTGAAGTGCCTGACCGTCTTCAACTCCATTGCCTTGAGATGAAAAGGAGAGGTGGGCTGCTGTTGTTAATCTGTAATTTGCCATCAATCACCAAATCAGCCAAGACTTCCATCTCCTCCATCGTTGTTCCATTTAAAGGCTTCAACCATGTGAGCTTGAAATCGTTGTCTACATCCTTTATAGATTGAACAGACTTAGCCTTCGGCGTCTTACTGGGTTTCTTTGCAGACTTCTCTGAGGGCTCCACTTCACTTGTCTGCTTCTTCTTCAGTGTTCCTTTTGCAAAGGATTCCATAATCCCCAACCATTTCGCAAAGATCCTATCCTCGGGACAAGAAATCAACATCATCAAAAAGGATGTTTCCTTCCCGCCCACCTGGGCAAAATCAACTGCTACAATTTCTTCAACTCTCTGAGGAAAAAGACAGATTAATATACCGGCGAGATAAATCCCGCCCAAACAATTTGCTTACCCGGTATTCCGCAGATTGTGTATTCCCTGCGGTAGCTCTTTGTGGTCGCTGAAGAGATTCCCACACGGCTCGCGTGTGTTTGAACTTCTCCCATATTTTGCTGTTGTAGTGGTTGGTGTCTGCAGCGTCCCATTCCGCCGATAACTTATGGTACTGCTCGATTGTGAGATTCGGCTTCGCTAAAAACGCCGATCTTTTCGTCAGCTTCTCACGGGTATGCTCGGAAAGTTTTGTTGCCATCGTTCCTTTGTTGTGTTCGTCGAGAAGTCGTTGGGCTGCCGTTATTGTGTGCTGGCCACTAATGATGTAGTACTTAACTGATTTTCTATTCTCCGTCTGAACCTTCCTCATTTGTTCCGGTGTTGTGATCCACACTTTGTCAGCGCCTTTGTTCTCTCGTAGTATGCGCACAAAACAGCATTATGTGGAACGGTGTAAGAATTGTCGTCCTTCATCTTCTCCATGAGCTCAGCTACACGTTCCTGATTCAGTGGCCTGTAATTGAAGTTTGGGTTGACGCTGCAATACTTAACCCTACACTGGTAAATCCTATCATCCAACATCATTTCCTTGTGGCTTATTGCAGCATGGGACGCCACAGGTGCAGCTGACAAAACGACTAATGATTTTCTTCTACGATCCGAATCAACATGTGTGATCCCCGATTGATGCTGTTCTAAGTGTCTCGGCACACTCTTCCAGCTCCCGAAATTTCTAAGCAAATTGAACGTGATCTGTAAAGAACCTGAGACCAAGCCACCCTCTCAATCTCCTTTATGATGTCGTGTGTTCTTCTTCAATGTGAAGAGGGACGATTGCTCCACTTGCTGATTTTCTGTATTGTGAAGCAATATCTCCTGACAATACACCTACTCGATGAGTCTGAAGATCTTCGAAGTAGACATCCAGATGGATCCCCTCCATAGATGGGCTTTCGTTGAGTTGAAGAAGAACTCCAAGGTCAACATCATTAGTGAACACGTGAACGTCATTATCCACAAGTCGACAAAACCACCCGAAATTAATGTTGTAACTGGCGACCTCTGGATCCGAGAACGTGACATTGGATGGAACAAGGCATATGTGTCGAGCATCTTCAATCTGGGTTCACAGCATGCTTTGGGATGCTTGACTAGCACACCCACTTTCCATTGTTTTGCTTGTCCATGCGATGTGACAGAGGTTAGTTTGACAGCAACCATGGTTGTTCCAATGCGCTTCCCGTTTAGTTTGAAATATGGCCAAGTTGATTCCAGAATCCCCCTGCCCATCTCTTCTCCTGCTCTCTTAATGTCACCTCAATTCCACATCTGAATACAAAAATGATTAGTTCAAGTATCCGAGTATAACAGATTTTATTTTAATTCTTACCCAGAATTTGACGACGACTCCATACTAATGACTCGATCTCCTTGTTTGATCAAATCGTCCTTCTGCAAAATAATACACTATGAATACAAATCATATAAAAACGCACACACACTTGTATAAACCCGAATATACAAAAATAATACACAGAGAGAAGTAGACGTAATTAACTGTCCGAAGCTCACATTTGTGCTAGTGCAAAAGAAAGATAACATTTCGTTTTAGAACCACACAAATCTGAGCTCTTGACAGTTTTACATAGATTCCTAGCTTTTACTCGAAATATTATGATAAGATGATAAAAGTAAATAAAATGAGATATGCAACTTATATATACTAATACACATATATATTCACATGGAAGGTGCGGCGGATTAATCTCGCCACCTTCAATGCCTCCTGAAAGAATGGGCGGGATTAATTTCGCCACCTTTCTGGAAGCCTTGAACGGGAGTGCGGAATTAATCTGCCACCCTTCTCGGTCTCAGAGAGAACTGGATTTATTTGGCACACCCCTTCAGTGACTCCAGAAAGGAGGCGGATTAATCTCGCCCACCATGTAAGGGATGGTTAAATGAATTTCCTCACCTTCCCAATTCTCTCCATTGATATGTTATAAACCTTCTACGTCTCAGACAGAACGTTTGGATTGGTCCGACTCACCAATGGAGAAAAAAGCGAAGGGTGGCGGGATTCATTCCTCCAACATGCATTGAAGACTCGGCGGGATTAATCCCGCTGCCCAGGCCCTTCACTCGGTCCTATGCGGCGGGATTAATCCCGTCGGACGCCAATTCCTGCTCAAAATCGGGAGGGATTAATCCCGCCGCCTAGGCCCTTTAGGCAATCTTTGGCGGCAGGATTAATCCCGCCCGATTCCGCACAGGGCAGCGGGATTAATCCCGCCGCCCCGCCCTTCACTTCGGCCCTAGGTGGCGGGATTAATCCCGCCGGATGCCAATGCCCTGCGCGGAATCGGGCGGGATTAATCCGCCACCTAGGCACTTCAGGCAGGCCAATGGCGGCGGATAAATCCCGCCCGATTCTGCGCAGGGAATGCATACGCGGCGGGATTAATCCCGCCACCCAAGCCCTTCACTCGGGCCTTAGTCGGCGGGATTAATCCCGCCGAACGCCAATGCCGTGTGCGAAATCTTGCAGGATTAATCCCACCGCCTAGGCCCTTCAGGCAGGCCAATGGTGGCGGGATAAATCCCGCCCGATTCCGCACATGGCATGCGTATGCGGCGGGATTAATCCCGCCTCCCAGGCCCTTCACTCGGCCGTAGGCGGGGGATTAATCCCGCTGGACGCACCTTTCTTGTTCTTAGAGAGAATTGGGCAGGATTTATTTCTCACACCCCTTCAGGGGCTCCGAAAAGGTGGCGGGATTAATCCCGCCCACCATGTAAGGGATGGTGAAATTAATCCCACCATCCTTCTCAGTTCCCTCCATTGGTATTTTGTAAACCTTCTCCGTCTCAGACAGAGTTAGTCGGGATTGATTCAACATACCAATGGAGGAAAAAAAGAAGGGTGGCGGGATTAATCCCGCCACACGGGCATAGAAGGTTCGGAGAGATTAATCCCGCCGCCCTCTCGTAAATCATGTGCTCACACATATATATTGGTTGCGGGATTAATCCCGGGCATTTTGAACAGGGATGGGTGGGGGCGGGATTAATCCCGCCGCTTATATCCTGCGGAAGTGCCTGAGCGGCGGGATTAATCCCGCCGCCCTCCACGAAGGGCATGAGTGTGGGGCGGGATTAATCCCGCCGTTCATGTCCTGCATGAATTCCCTAGGCAGCGGGATTAATCCCGCCGCCTTACGCGCAGAACATGTCATGCAGGTTCTTTGGTTAGCCTTCCGTGCAGGATCTTTCATGCAGGCTCTTCGGTTAGCCTCATGAGCGGCGGGATTAATCCTGCCGCCCATCCCGTGTAAATGCCCTGTGCGGAATCCGGCGGGATTAATCCCGCCCATTAGGGCCTTCACACAGGCCATTGCCGGCGAGATAAATCCCGCCGCATTCCGCGCAGGGCATGGGTGGGTGCGGGATTAATCCCGCCGCCGAGGCCCTTCACGCAGGCCATGGGGGCGAGATTAATCCCGCCGCTCTTCGGTTTGTCCTAGAGCGACAGGATTAATCCCGCCGCCCATAGCCTGCGTGAAAGGCCTCGGCGGTGGGATTAATCCCGCTGCCATGGCCCCAACCATATAGCGGCGGGATTAATCCCGTGCCGAGGCCATAAACCTATAGCGGCGAGATTAATCCCGCCGCCGAGGCCATAAACCTATAGCGGCGGGATTAATCCCGCCGCTCGAGGGGCTTAGCGTGTGTGCGAGAGATAAAATTAATAAATAAAAAAATTATATAGATAAACAACACACACATATATATATGTGTGTGTGTATATATATATATATATATATATATATATATATATATATAATGTATGTATAGGAGTGTACGTGTGTGTGCAAGAGATAGATAAATAAATAAAATTATATAGTACTGGTACACATAATATATGTGTATATATATGTACATAGGTATATATATGTGTGTATATGTATATCGTGTGTATGCGTGTGAGCGAAACAATAAAATCATACAGATAAACAAACACACACACACACACATATATATACACAGGAGTGTGCGTGTGTGTGCGAAAGATAAAACTAATAAATAAATAAAATTATACAGATAAACAAACACACAACACACACATATATATACACAGGAGTGTGCGTGTGTGTGCAAGAGATAAAACTAATAAATAAATAAAATTATACAGATAAACACACACATATATATATGTGTGTATATAGATATATAACCCATATGAATATATAAGCATATATATAAACTAGTGTTGTATACTATTTGTTAATATGCATTGATTATATATATATATATATATATATATATAATATGTAAAGCAGTGTGCGTGTGTGTGGGAGAGATAGATCAATAAAAAAATTATATAGATACTGGTACACATAATATGTATGTATATGTAATAGGTATATATATATATGTGTATATGTATATCGTGTGTATGCGTGTGTGAGCGAAACAAATAAAATCATACAGATAAACAAACACACACCCACACACACATATATATACACAGGAGTGTGCGTGTGTGTGCGAGAGATAGATCAATAAATAAAATTATACGCACACTCCTATACATATATACATACATACATATACACACACACACACAGATCTCACCTGTGTGCACAGCCGCTGCCGCCGATTTCACAGCCGCCGCCTCTTGAAACCCTAAGAATATACCTAAACCCTAAAAGAATTAAATATATATATTAACCCTAAAGAATATTCCTTTGAGAGTAAGAATAAAATATAGATTCGCCTAAACGAATATTCTTTCATTATATTATTAGCGCGTGCGTGTGCGTGGGTGTATCACATACACCCCAAAAATATAAATCATGCAGGGATTTAACATGTGTGTGTCCATGAGAGTGTTAAAGTTTCATGTGTATCAATACATACATACACACATAGTTTTATACACATAAACATACATACATATTAGTACATAATATTAAAGAGACAGAGTACATATTATGGATCATATTGTGTATGTTTGAGAGAAGAGAAGTACATATTAACATGGATCATGCATGGTGTGTATGCATGAGAGAAGAGAGAGAGTGTTAAAGTATTAAATTCATACACATTGCATATATTAATACACATATATACATACACACGTGTATACACACAGACATACATACATATTACATGGGTTTAGGGTTTAGGGTTTGGGTTTTGGATTTAGGATGGATCATGCATGGTGTGTATGTATGAGAGAAGAGAGAGTGTTGAAAAATTATTTTTGTACACATTGCATATATTAGTACACATATATACTTACACATATTATACACAGATATACATACATAGTATATGAGAGAAGAGAGACAGTACATATTATGGATCATGCATGGTGTGTATTATACACACAGACATACATACATATTAGTACATAATATTAGAGACCGAGTACATATTATAGATCATGCATGGTGTGTATGTTTGAGAGAAGAGACAGTACATATTAACATGGATCATGCATGGTGTGTATGTATGAGAGAAGAGAGAAAGTACACATATATACATACCACACGTGTATACACACAGACATACATACATATTACATGAGTAAATTCATTGTGTTACATATTAGGGTTTAGGGTTTAGGGTTTAGGATGGATCATGCATGGTGTGAAGAGAGAGTGTTGAAAAATTATTTTTGTACACACATGTATACACAGGGTTTAGGGTTTAGGGTTTAGGGTTTGCTCCCAACAAGCTTAATATAAATATTACACATGTAAATTCAATGTGTTACATACACACAGATTGAGTACATATATCATACATGCGTTGAACATTCAATAAAGAAGCAACATATTTCTTCAGTTTGGTTTAGGGTTGTGCATGTGTGTGCATATGTGTTTTTGTAAGTTCTTGTAATGCGTGTGTAAATTTATGATTGTGTTTATATATGTGTGCAAAACAAACATCGAATAATTAAGAAAATAATATTAATAAACACACTATGAACATATTTTAAATTATACATAATAATATGATTTTATCTAATATATAGCCATATATAGTTTTAATAATATATATTAATTTAATATTGATAAAAAGGTTTAACATTGAAATATTCTTGAAATAATAAGAAATTAATTGAGAAAATCCCATTAATATATACAAATGTAAATTAAGTACTCAAATAATTAACTAAATTAATTATCATAATCATGTTTAATATTGGAATATTCTTGGAATAATAAGAAAATAATAAAGAATATCCCATTAATATAAAGAAGATTAATTACTCAAGTAATTAAGGAAATGATATTAATATACACACTATGAACATATTTTAAATATACATAATAATACATCATTTTATCTAATTATAGTCATATATAGTTTTAATAATATATATTAATTTAATATTGATAATAAGGTTTAACACAGAAATATTCTTGAAATAATAACAAATTAATTGAGAAAATCCCATTAATATATACAAATGTAGAATAATTACTGCAATAATTAAGAACAAGACTAATTTAATTATGATAATCAGGTTTAATATTAGAATATTCTTCAAATATTAATAAAATATAAAGAATATCCCATTGATACTAGGAAATGAAAACTAAATACTCGAGTAATTAAGAAAATAATAATAATAAACAGACTATGAATATATTTTAAATGATACATAATAATATATCAATTTATTTATTGTATAAGTATATATTTATATATATATATAATATAAATATACTTGAATACTAAGAATGTAGAATATAGTCTAAAATTTCGTAATATTAAACAGCTTGAATCACTTGAATAACATTAAATGCAATTTTAAAATACTCATTGGAACTGGAGAGTATATATGTCAGAGTGTCGGATATTTGTGTCAACTCATCTTAAATTTTATTTTCTGTTCTTTTTAAAAAATTTGAATTTCTGACATATGTATTGTCGGTCTGACATGTAAATTTGAAAATGCATTTAATTTCCCACTCAAATTCAGATCTGGTTCTTTCTCCGGCAAGGGTTTCTTCATTTCTGTATTTTTCACTCTTTAGATCTTCTTTTTTCTTCATAGTGATCATCTCAGGAGCGAGATTAAATTGGGTGCTATTCTTTATAGGAAAGCACGGCGCCTTCAGTGCTGTTTACAAGTAAGTATTATAAACAAATTTAAAAATACTTATAAAGATTCACTCTCTTACATTCTCTCTTAAAATTACAATTTAGGGGTTTAGGAATGCATTAGGATTATAATATATTCCGTTAGGGATTTATCCCGTTTAAATATCCTTTTAACTTAATATTCTAGGTTAACCGGGGCGGCGGGATTAATCCGGCCATTTCTTTTTGCCTCTTCGAAGAGGTGGCGGGATTAATCCCGCCACCATCTCTCGGGCAATGCTTCTCCGCCACTGAAAAAGAGTGGCGGGATTAATCCCCGATAACCTTCTCAACTGATGAAGAGTTACCAGAATTTATTAGAAAGAGTTGTCGGCGGGATTAATCCCGCCAACCATTTTAGGAGGCAGGGAAGGGTGGCGGGATTAATCTCGCCACCACTTCCCTGTTTTAAGGATTTGGGGACAGGATTTATCCCGAGATCTCTTTGAAATCATAGTTTTGGAGAGAGTTATGTGCGGGTTTAATCCCGCCACCCATTCCCCGTCGTAAGAATTGTGGGCGGGATTAATCCCGCCTTGGACTCCCTCCGACAAGGAAGAGCCGGCGGGATTAATCCCGCCGCCTCTTCCTCCTCGGGGGAGTCCGGCGGGATTAATCCCGCCGACTCTCTCCGAAGGGGTTGAGTCGGCGGGATTAATCCCGCACCGTTCCTCGTCGGAGGGATTCGTGGGCGGGATTAATCCCGCCCATCAGTTGTATTAATCAAACATGAGATATTATCTCTAAACATAATTATGTATTATTGCATATGCATATTATTAAGTAACCGTAATTCAGATTTCTTAGAAATATTGCATAAACAGATATCATAAATAATACAATTATTTATGTGCAGGACAATATGTTTAATACTGGAGATAAAGTATGTCTTCTTCGGAACAACGAGATAGTTGGCACTGGAACTGTGGAAGTTCGAGATAATAATGCATCATGTCACAATATTGCCCAAGGATCTTGTGTGTACGTATGGGTGAACACCATTTACAAGCATGTTGAGGTTCTGGGAATGGAATTTGAGGAGGGTTCTCCTGTATTGTGGAATTTGGATGAAGTCAAGGCTGACACAGAATATGCAGAGTCACAAACAAATAGTAGCACGAGTTTACCAGATGATGGCTTGCCTGCTGTGATGGATGAGGTGATTCTCTTTCTTCGTGAGATTGAAGTCGGAAGAGGCATCATCACAGCTATAAATCCAATGGAAGCAGTGTCAGAAGAGAAACTAGGGTCCGACTTCGTGGGTGTAGTTGTGACAGAGGTTTCACCTAATGGCACATTGTATCCTGGATCCCTCGTGAGGTGGCGAACATCTGAATTAAGACGGCAAGATGGTTCAACATATTCTGGGTTGGATTTCAATAATAACAACCCGGAAGAACAACTCATATTTGAAGAGGTTCCTTGCATTGGTCCTATTGTAAGAAAAAGGCGATTCATGGGTTGTAGATCTTCCCCTGCAAGTTTCAGCAAGAGGGTAAAGATGGATCCTACATCTTCAAAGTGTTACGAGCATTTCCACGATTGACTGTTGCAAGAAGAAGTGTTGTCAGATGGCAGACCGGAATGAAATTACCCAATGTCTTTTCGTATGCTCACCCAAAAGCAAAGGCATGAGTTTGTATATGCTGCACTAACTGGGTGTATTGATGGAATGGCCTCGGACACAGGTTATCAGAGTACATCCATGGTATTTAATAAGGTGGCCATCTGCTTCAAAGCTTGGTACAGTATATACGGGATCCCAAAGACCACGTTCTACACGTCGGAGGGATGAGTGGCTAGATGGAGCGCGAACCTCAGTTCATGGGAACACTCGCTTGGTCAAAACCCGCTCTCACATCATGGCAGCCATAGAGATACTCAAGGCTTTTGTGGAAGCAAATGCAGACAGGATGCCTCACAAATGCCGAACCACAAATGCAGGGGTCAGGGAAAATCTCAAGGTTTTGCCTTCAATCTACACTCAATTGAAGCTGTGTGAACATGTGAACAAGTGCCTCAGTTTGATGGGGCTCCAAGCAATCTGCACTGGTACCTTCAACAACATATGGAATACTCATTTTAAGGATGTGGAGATTGCAAAACACTCTAGCTTTTCCAAGTGTGACACTTGTACATCATTGAAGGCTGCAGAGGCTTGTGCAAAAACCTTGGTGGAGATCACTGCCATTCAAAAGAAGATGGAGGCCCACATGATTGCACAACAAACTTGCCGGTCTCAGTACTATGCACACCGCATGCTTTCTGTGTCACGCCCATCAGAGTACCTGTGCTTGATCCATGACAAGATGGATCATTCAAAGACCAGCATTCCAAAGCTCTTTGCAACACCAAAGTGCCTTGGAAATGTCATGAAACTTCCGATTTCATTGACAGGTGTGCTAACACATGGACACGGTTGTGAGTCATATGGACACTTTTCACTTCCACATTGGTCTAGCGACTCCAATTTCACTATTGGGTCGTTAGCCATGTGTTTCAGAAACCTTGAAGCCCACTCACAGACAAGTCCTATCAGTGATCTCAAAGTGAAGAAACAACACCTTCAACCTTTACATAATGCTCTCATGAACACGTCTGCACTTGAGGCTACTTGGGAATATGAGAGGCATTGTCAACAGCCTGCACAGAAAACAGATGGCCCTGTTGAGAGTTCTGGTTCAGTGGAGGGATCTAGCTCAAATAGTGTACATGTGTCCTCAACATCAAATAAGCTTCCTCGTCATTTGCTTTTACAGATGGATAATTGTGCAGGCGAGAACAAAAATAGGTAAATCATTTTACTTAAGGGTTTCTCAAGCTCATACTTACTTTTATTTTCTAGATATGTGCTAGCATACTTGTCAATGCTTGTTGCCAAAGGTGTGTTTGAAACAATCACGCTCAGTTTCCTTATGGTTGGTCACACTCATGAAGATATTGATGCGTTCTTCAGCAAGGTCTCCAACTCTACAAAAAGGACAAGTGCACTTACTTTACCGCATATGATGAATCTTTTTGAAAATTGCATCTCCAAAAAAAGTTGTGCTTTGCTTGTGACTGAGGTGCCAGACTTCAAAAAATTTCTCAAGGAGTATATAAAAGAAGGGAGTGATTCTTTAGTTGGTCACCTTGTGCCGCTACAATTCTTTTTCTCCATACGAGATGGTATACCTATTATGCAGTACAAGTTACGGCCATCAGAGCAGGAGTGGTTACCGAAAGAGGGCTTAATGCTCTTCAAAAGTGGAGAGGATGGAAAGCCACTTCTCCCAGAAGGACAACCAGACCCTATTCCATTGAGTGCCCAGCTCAAGGAACAAGAGGTTATTATTGATGGCATCAAAAAATATGTGGCATGGGTTCAAAAATCGATGCCAAAGAATTCTGATAAGGCAACTGGTTACTCAGAACTATATAAGCATGTGGTCGACTATTGGGAGACTGTTGTTCGAGAGTTGAAGGGCCTACTGTCACAAGTACAGAATTGCAACACCCTTTTGGCCTAAAACAAGGTGGCGAGAGGAGATTGAAATGACATCACTGAGCACAGACGACATAGAAGCCAGTAGTGATGTGGAAGTGCAAACCCCACACTTTGTTGACAAAGGAACCAAAAACCTAAAGCATACTTTGATTGCTGCAAGGATCTTCAAAAACTAATGATGGTCTCATTATCCAGATGTGTCATATAATCAGCCTATTTGGATGGGTCAAATTATCGACACACCTGAAGTAATCAAAAAATAGTATTGTTAAGGTTGCATGGTTCAAACCACAAAAAGGCGACACGAGAAGGAGAGCGAAAGATATAATGGATGCCTAGAGAAAACATGGTTCCCAATCAAAAAGACCCAGCATGTTTTATAAATGTTAAATCCATTCGATATGGGTGGATGTCAAGAAGCGTTGATAAAGTCACGATTAACAAAACTGCAAGGAATGTATGTTTTCTGAAGCTTAAAGCAATTACAAAATTATAAAATATCATATATTTAATATTCATAATTATTATAAACTCTTTAATAATAGTACCAAATTGTTTACTTAACTATATAAATTTATAAAACGATATGGAAGATTGACTATATTATTATAGGTTTGTATATATATATATATATTATTACTACTACAAATTTTTAATTAATAATGTTATATTTAAATATTAATATTTTAATAACAACATAATATTTATATAATGTACCTTTTATGCTCTTCCTTAATTGTTATATTAGGCCCATACAATCTTAAATATAATATATTAATAATTTAATACCTTTACTTTTATAATGTTATTAGTTTTTGTTCAATGAATGCTATAATTTATTAAAGGGTCGATTACAAAATAAATATTCTAAAGAATATTCTGTTTTTAAATATATATTCTAAAGAATATTCTTTTAATATTAAAAATACTAATTAAATAGCTAAAATTACTAATTATTAGGAAATGGGACTATAGCCATGCCCATTTTAATTACAACTTGCATTTAGGGTTTAATTGTAAATGACTCGTATGCAAGTAACTTGTATGTGGGTGTGTGTTGAAGCATTCATCAAAGATAAAACTGTATATAGTAATTATTTCACATAAAATGATATTAAATAAAAATATAGACCATTTTGATATAGGTATTGATATATTCTTGTTTTATATATCGATAGTAAAACTTCCTTATTTTCTACATACATATTACATTACATGCAAATGGAATATTTATTATAAAAAAAATTCAAAGGAAATTGCATAAAAAGTGCTCTTGGGCATGTGTATTTTTTATATAGAAGAAATTTAAATATCTTTTAACGCTTGTGCATAATTTCCTTAATGAAATATATGTATATATTATACACATAAAATTTGTATATACGATATATAAATATCATAAACATCTATTAACTATGTTTCCTTGAATGGAAATTAGTTTCCATTCAATTATAATTATAATTTTATAGAGAGAGAGAGACACACACACATAAACAAAGTAATTATATTTAAATTTATACTTCTATTCTCTCGTAAACACGTAAGATATTTTTAAAGTGCTAAGCTATATAAACTATACACAATTCTATTTAAATTGAAAGACGAATGACCATGTAATTTAATTTAATTAAATCTTATGTTATTATTTCTTTTTCAAGGTATGGTATCCTAGAAATTGATGAAACCAAAGTTTAAGCAGCAATTAAAATGACTTGCAAAGGTTATATTTGTTACATTATATTCAAAGGCCAATTTATTAGCCAATCTCTTAAATAGTGTTAGTGGACCTAAAGACGCACTCACAAGATTGTACTTCAAAGATGGTGGCATCCACACATAAAAAAACATAGGAAAAGTAAATAGATAATGTGAGTGATTTAATTTATTTTCATTAATGTTAATTATGTTTTGATTTATAACAATAAGGTAACATTCTAAACTTGCGCAATAAAATAATAACAAGGAATACTTTTAATGAATACTTGGTTTTTTTTCAAATGATTCTCTTACTAGAATAGAAAGATATATTTATTTTTATTAAAGTTCAAATTTGTAAGTTTCAAAATTGATTATTTTCTATGAATCATCCACTATTTGAGGCTCATTTGTTGCCCATGAGATTTTCTTATTTATTTTATTAGATACTAATACACATGCCGACTTAATTATTTAATAAAAGTTTATATTAATACACCTTAGTGAATTTATCTTTAAGCTACATCCTTAACCGAATTATTATTCTTAACTTAACGAGTTTAACTTAAAGCTATTAGGTTTATCCATGTGTAAGATTAACTATGTAATGACCCTTTAACCTAATCATTAATTTAATTATTATCCTTAACATTGTGAGTTTATCCTTGATCACCTATGTATCAGTTGCTGTGGTTTTAGGATTTAGGATGGCCGTTCTATGTTGGATAGGTTGTTCATACAAATACACACACTCAATAAACTTATTATAAGATTCTATTTGCACTTCTCAAGAATATTTATAATCGACAATCCCTCCTTAGTTCTCAACAAATTTTACTCATGTAAGAAAATAATACTAAAATAAAAATTTGTAGATCCAATGGCCACAACGTTTACTAGAGATTCCATAGGTTGCATCCTAAACATCGGATGGGCTTTATGATATGCTAGCCATAGGATGGGCCTAGGCTGCATCCTATAATGTGAGAGATGGTTAGCACTACTTCGTTGCTAGTTCTATTTTATTTTATTGACCTATCTAGAGACTATGATTCATACAATGGCGTGCATGCTAGTATACTCTACTATATATGTATGTACTTAATTTGAAGTAGAACTAGCAACATTTTCCCTTTCTCACTTTGCAAATCTAGTACATAGTTTAGTGTTATAACTAACATATTGAATGTTCGTGCATACACAAGTACAAGTGTACAAAATGGCATGTGCATGTGCAAGTTTGCATAATTAATCTACATTCATTAGCAATCAAGGTTGGTAAAGTTTCTTGAACATACAAATTGTGTGTATATTATGAGTGTGTACAAATAGCTAATTTTCTTTCTAGATTGTGCTACATATCAGTTTAATTTATCCATGGAGGAAGATTCCAAGGATACACGTTAGCCTAGCGTTTTTATAATGCAATATGTGCTACTATGTTAAAGTCCATGGCATGTGCTATGTTGTTGTTGTCTTTATCAGTGGTTACGTTAAGAGGTTACCTATCCTACTTGTAGAGCTTTATTGCCTCCTCGTGTTGTTAGTCACTAAATCGAAATAGGTACATATATAGGTATAAAATGAAATTTATTTATGTATAATAAAACTTACTCATTGATAAGTATAAAATCTTTGAATTATTTAATTTATTATATACTAGGAATTCTGTGATTGTGCTCCTCCATGACAATGGCTAAGGAGGCGATTGAGTTTGTTAAAGTCCATATAAGATCGAACCAATGGTAATTCCATTTTGTTTGTAATGATAGTACGGGTGGATTAGTAAAATTAATTATGTGGATCTTATAAGTTTCTTTCTCATCAATGCTATTCATAATTTACTTTTATACATAACATTGTAAACCTACGGGCTTAAGAAACAGTGATTGCCGATTTAAGTTTTTCTATTGATACGCAAGCAATTTCTTCAGTTAGTATATTCTACACCACATAGTTGATTCAAACACCTTAATAAGTGATAAATACATTTTACAAAAGAGTTATAGTGGCAGATTCCTACACACTGCACATGCTAATTTATTGGGCTTGTACACATTTTCCATGTGGGAATTGTCCTTGCAAATACCCAAATGGGACTATTACTAGTGTCATGGCAGAACCTGGGACCTTGTCGAACCTTGCTTATATATAAAGTGTAATCAGCAACCTAGCGTATTCTAAATGTACATAACACTGAGATGGCCACAATTTGAAAACATTCAGTGTGGCTTGTTCACAAACTGAGAAAACAAGCGGCTTCGCATCATAAACTATTTGTGAGTGGGACGCTGCAAACATGATCCACTATAGCAACATAGGAAAAAAATTCAACGCAAATGGCAAATGTGGTAGAGCCATGAAATGGGATAAGCAGAGAACGATGTACAAGGTAAGAATTTTCTTGGTGGGATTTATCCTACTAATTCCTTCACTTGCAAAATGTTAAAGAGATTGCGGACGTCGACTTTTCTAAGGTGGATGGGGAGTCTCCTGACGATGACATCTTTCCTCGATGATGCTGATTTCTTGCCATGAGTATGAGGTGTTCGGTAAGTCGGTACCATAGCGAGGACATTCGCGAGTCAAAAACTCAAAAAGACAAGAAAGAGCCGACGCATGTGGAGAAGCCGTCCACCTCGAAAAAGCCAAGTAAGTCAGCAAATCGTAAGGTTGTCCCACCTCCGAAAGGAAGTTCACACCGACTTCAAGCTCACGTGGCTGAAGCTTCTCAACGGAACTACAGTGGAGGAGATGCAAGTGTAACAAATTTGGTGCTCAACCTTTAGCTACAAATCAAATTAAGCGCAACCATGTCTACTTTCTTTACCAAGGAAATTGAGTTGAAGTCGACCAGGATCAAGCATTTCAAAGAGTGGTTGGGATACACTGCCATAACTTTGGATGGGATGCCATATGTGGGGAGGGCATAAATATTTAGCGGGATTAATCATGCTGTAGCAAACATATTAATGAAGTTTTTAATAAGTGTGGAGCCAAACTTATGATGTTTAGATAATTTACATTGCTGAACACGTCCCCTTCGGCTGGAGGTGGAAGATACACTTGAGGTCCATTCAAGTGAAATCAGACTCCTTGCCACTCATCTGAAAGGCTATAGTGAGATAGTTTTGTCAACTTCAACTTGGTCCACTACTGCTCAAGACTCCATAAGAGGAGGGGCGAGGCCATTTTTGGAATTTGTGTGCCAGAGATTGTTGTCCTCCTAGGTCTAGCCATTGTTTGAGCATTTCCTAATTCATTAGCTTCAAAGTAATCCTTAGCCTACACGTACATTTGACTTGGGGTTATCCAACCCAAGCGTTATAACCTTGTATTTAACATGTTAAAAGTTTAACAATAATATGGAATTATACTTCATAATTCTGAGTATGTTCCCACTTAAGTATTGACCATTGCACATGTAAACATCAATGTTTAATTGGGATCACCGTTACGATTGTGAAGTTTTGAGTTTAATAATTTGAGTCTAATTTGTTGTAAAACTTTTCTCCCATTAAACTATATTCCTTAAAAAGTCTTACCATGATTCGTATTGTCTTTAAAGTCTCTCATGAATAAACTTTCATATTCATGATTAAGATCTATTAAACTAAAATATGTATGCAGTCTTACCATGTTTTCTTGTCTTTAAAGTCTCTCACAAATACACTTTTTGTTTTCGTGAATCAACGAGATTAACGTCTCATTCATCTTGTTAAACGTACCATGTTA
>PUQB01000624.1:0-108984 GCA_003024785.1 Selaginella tamariscina | reverse complement strand
TTAATAAGACTTGTAAAACTATTTGTATATTCTAAGAAAATATGAAGATTCTCTTACTCGTGTGTGTTGTGGTGGTTTAGAAATTATAATATATTATAATACTATATTGAATATGAAAGAAGAATTAGGGTAAAAAAAAAAGATAAAAGAGATGCACAGATACTTTTCACTTGGGATTAAAATGCAATTGTAATTTTATTAATTCATGTTTTCTTAAATTTAAAATTTATAATAAGAAGTGCTTTTGAATTTGTTGTGTGTAAAAATTTAGAAATGTTTCTGAATTTGTTGAAACAGTAATTCTTAAATCATACCAATATGCAAGTGTGTGTATGTAATTAATTGTAAATAGTAATTGGAATATGTGTCGGTATATTGAGGTTTTTGAGATTGCAAATGAAATCCTTGTTTCATAATATGGTCACTCACCGATAATGCCACTCTATATTGTATTGTTTAGTGTTAAAGTAATTTGGGCATCATCTCATATCCAGTTTTGAAATAGCTTGTATATCATTAAACCTGAATATATGGACATGAGTGTTAATTATTGATTGGTTATAACTAGGGATGGCTAATTTTAATATTTTAGATAAAATATTTTTTATATATTATGTTTACGATTTGTGCAAACCTTTAAATCGTACATGGACTTATAAGATCACACACTTTAAAAAGAAAATTTAAATTTGACTAGCAAATTTACACAAGGGTGTAATACATAAATTTCTATATGACGCATATTCTTCAAAAAATTATTCCAACCTATCTAAACTATGATTAGCAATAAGGGTTTTGTGGTGATTTGATGTACATTTGCGTGTGTGAGTTAACGTCGCCTTTAATTATTCACGTGTTATCACGTGCAACACCTATATAATCTAGGGCTTTCTTACCTAAATAGGGTGATTTTAGGAATTATTCGTCTCATTTCCCTTTAGTTCTTTGTTTATACTTTTTTTTTGCCATGGATTCAATGCTATATCATAACAATGGGATAGGTTGTTGTGGGGTGTTCGAGAAGTTGTATGGGACTAACTTAGTCCTAGTTATGTTATCTCTTTTGGATCCGGAATGTTTATTTGTAATTAGAAGAGTATGTAAGGAGTGGCGCAGAGTGATAGCGTCACCAGAATTCCAGCAGATGTGGAGAAAATATATCACAAACAAAGAATTGTGGATTGTAGAGAGAAATCAGAAGAAAGGCGGTCCAACAATTGTGATGTCCTATATAATTAAAGAAAAAATACATTCATGGAGGTTGAATATGTCAACAAAGAAGAGGAAGAGAACATCATGCAATGAAAAGTTTGAATTCGTAACATCATGTAATGATTGATTTGTGTTAAGAAGAGATCGAGCCATTATCGTAGCGTGGAACTAGCTGTGGTGAATCCTGTCTTAAACATTTGGAAAAGGCTTCCTACTTTATGTTACGATGGTGGGTTTGGAGCCAGTGATTTCATTATGCATGTAGATCATGATGGTTACAAGGTTTATGTCTTGCGTGGCTCCAAACAAAACTGCCCACATATGCATATCTATGACTCTGGAATCAACGAATGGGTTGTTAGCCCGTTCTTCAATCATCATACTAGTAATCAATATACTAGTTGTATGTCCCTTACAAGTCCTTACATGATTTGCAGAGATAACTTCTTGGTGACATACAATCAAGGCGTCAACACGTGGCGTCACATGACTGTTATCAATTTTATGCTATTTGGAATGATGCTATATTGTTGAGTGCCTTCAACTACAAGGGAAGATGCATTGTGACTAAATACACTCGTAACAAAGAATTTCAAGTGTGGGAAATAGATTGGCAGAGGACAATATGGAAATTAGTGTCTTCTAAAAGCTTGGATGAATTATATAATGTATCCTTTGATATATATCATGGATATTGGAGGACTAAACTTATAGGAGACATCATACTTTGGTTTTTGGAGGGTGATCGGAGATATTATAAAGCATATGACATTATTGATTGCACATGGACAACACCTGTGTTAAATCCAAAGCTAACTACGTCGTATAGTTATTTTACTCCAAGTTTAATTTGTCCTTGAATGAAGTTGTTTTTAAATTAATTTTATATGTATTGTGCCTTAAACAACTTGTTTACATGCAATACGTTGTTCTGTATAAGTTTGGATCATGAGTTATGTATACACGTGTGTGTTACGATTAGCAACCCACTAATAAAATATGTTACATGCTTACTTCAAAATTTTCATGATTTAAAAAACAATGAAGAATTAATATAGTTTATAAAGATAAACTTTGCTGAAAACTTTCTTACTTGAAATAGCTAAGGTATAACTTTAAATGGAATTGTATAAACTTGTATATAAAAAACAGTATAAATTAAATAAATTGTTAAGAGATCAATTGTAACTAAATATTATGTATCATTAAGTGTATTAAGAAAGAAATGTATTAGGGTTTAATTGTAAGTGACTCATATGCAAGTAACTTGTATGTGGGTGTGTGTTGAAGCATTCATCAAAGATAAAACTGTATATAGTAATATAAAATAGCATACATATGTTCTTTTTTGTATCTGTACGCTTGTGTGTGCATGTGCACACCCATAGCAAATTCCACATGATTATTTCACATAAAATGATATTAAATAAAAATATAGACCATTTTGATATAGGTATTGATATTCTTGTTTTATATATCGATAGTAAAACTTCCTTATTTTCTACATACATATTACATTACATGCAAATGGAATATTTATTATAAAAAAAATTCAAAGGAAATTGCATAAAAAGTGCTCTTGGGCATGTGTATTTTTTATATAGAAGAAATTTAAATATCTTTTAACGCTTGTGCATAATTTCCTTAATGAAATATATGTATATATTATACACATAAAATTTGTATATACGATATATAAATATCATAAACATCTATTAACTATGTTTCCTTGAATGGAAATTAGTTTCCATTCAATTATAATTATAATTTTATATATAGAGAGAGAGACACACACACACATAAACAAAGTAATTATATTTAAATTTATACTTCTATTCTCTCGTAAACACGTAAGATATTTTTAAAGTGCTAAGCTATATAAACTATACACAATTCTATTTAAAATTGAAAGACGCATGACCATGTAATTTAATTTAATTAAATCTTATGTTATTATTTCTTTTTCAAGGTATGGTATCCTAGAAATTGATGAAACCAAAGTTTAAGCAGCAATTAAAATGACTTGCAAAGGTTATATTTGTTACATTATATTCAAAGGCCAATTTATTAGCCAATCTCTTAAATAGTGTTAGTGGACCTAAAGACGCACTCACAAGATTGTACTTCAAAGATGGTGGCATCCACACATAAAAAACATAGGAAAAGTAAATAGATAATGTGAGTGATTTAATTTATTTTCATTAATGTTAATTATGTTTTGATTTATAACAATAAGGTAACATTCTAAACTTGCGCAATAAAATAATAACAAGGAATACTGTCATAGTTTTTACTATGATTCGACCCTTTACTTTGGACGTTGACTGTTGTTACCTACTGTACTATGTTGATGGACCCTAGATGTAGTAGGAAACAGGCCCGCTTAGTGCACTTGGGTATCTGGTGATGGTCCGGCCGGGTGTCATTAGGTATTTGCAGGAAACTCTAAGCGAAGCTAGAACTTACCTTCTAGAAACCCACCCCCAATTTTGACGTCCCGAATAGGTTGATTGGTTTTGCAGATGAGTTTCGGCGTGTTAAGTAGGGTTAGGAACACCTAGGGTTGACCTAACCCTAGGGTTGCCCTAACCCACGCCCTAAAACCCCCACCCCCTTGGGTAGGGTTTAGGGGTAGGAGTAAGGGTGAGTTATAGGCTCATATTGCTAATTTATCTAAGGGGCTAGAATTCAGTGCCAGCCCACTAACACAAACAGGAAAAGAGGGGGGGGGGCTCCGTCACATAAATAAGGTAGAGTATATGTAGGAGAGCTCCTGGGTTCATGAATGAGTTCGTTGCTCTTCTGCCGGTGCAAGCTTCAGCTTGTGTCGTTAAGGTACAACCCTCTGTTGTGCCGCCCTAACTTCCAGATGCCAGGGGTACGTCCCACCTTCGGGGTAGCTTACCCTTAACGTTGGCGAATCCATGCCTGGGAGGTCTTGTCGGGATGCACGTTCCAAGAGGCAGAGGTTGAGGCTTGTCTCCAGCCTCCTCCTCCACGTCAAGCTAGGTGTAGCACTCAGCCAAGCAAGGCACATCCGTGTCCTTGTCCAACTGTGGGCGTGGGATCTTGTTTGACAGGTTCACGTTACCTGGTTCCTGAGGGTTCATTGAGGGGTTCTAGAGTTGGCATTTAGGAACCACGTTTGTGGTACTTGGTGCAACTCTTGAATCTAAGGGCTATGGCATGATAGCCCACATCTTGGAAGGCAGTGTCACATGGGATGTGACACTGGGCTAAACGTCACATGGTACAACGCCCGAGGCACGCCCTTTGGGGTTATGTCATGGGCTTGTCGCTAAGGGGTTGGATACTCTAGCAAACAGGCATGCTTGTGCTTGCACTAGGGTGCTAAGCCTTGGGCATCCGCTCGAGGGAGGTTAGGTCTCGTAACTAGGTGTGCTTTGGCACACTTGGCTAGGGGAGTGTTCTCCTTGGAATCCAGGGTTGAACAACCTAAGCTCATTAGCAGAAGCCCTTTCGTAAGGCACTCGCAAGGTCATGTGCTTAGGGTTATCCCAAACCTAGCCTTAGGGAGTTTGCTTAGCAGAACACTCGTTTCGCCTACGGCGCACACTCGTGTCCTCACTAAGTACTAGCCCTAGGTCTAGGGTGTAACTTGGCCACTCAAACCCTTAGGGGTTAGTCGTGGTTCAGGGTACCCCTTGTCGCCCGGATGAGGGTGATTCCTCAAGGGGTAAGTGACAATGCCTTAGCTCTGTCACGGGGTATGTGTGGAACACACGTCTCCTTGATGGGGGTTAGGGCATGAGCCTGTCTAGGTCTTCTAGGGCAAGACCCTAAGTCAACTAGGGTTATCCCTCAAGGGTTTTGGGGTAGACACTCTAGGGAGACTTAGGCTAAACCCTAAGTCAACTAGGGTTATCCCTCAAGGGTTCTGGGGGCAGACATTCTAGGGAGACTTAGGCTAAACCCTAAGTCTCTGTCCACTTGGGCATTAGAGTCTAACCCTAGGGGTCGTTGGGGTTGTTCTGGGGAACTTAGCGTTGCTCACACAGGGTGATGACGCCGAATGGCCACCTGGCAGCCACGTGTTGCCACGTGTTGGCCCTTTGGGTTAAAAACTCTGACAAATACTTTTAATGAATACTTGGTTTTTTTCAAATGATTCTCTTACTAGAATAGAAAGATATATTTATTTTTATTAAAGTTCAAATTTGTAAGTTTCAAAATTGATTATTTTCTATGAATCATCCACTATTTGAGGCTCATTTGTTGCCTATGAGATTTTCTTATTTATTTTATTAGATACTAATACACATGCCGTATTTAATAAAAGTTTATATTAATACACCCTAGTGAGTTTATCTTTAAGCTACATCCTTAACCAAATTATTATTCTTAAATTAATGAGTTTATCTTAAACCTATTAGGTTTATCCACCCTTTAACCTAATCATTAATTTAATTATTATCCTTAACATTGTGAATTTATCCCTAATCACCTATTTATCAATTGCTGTGGTTTTAGGGATCACCCTTACTATTGTGAATTTTGAGTTTAATAATTTGAGTTTAATTTTTGTAAAACTTTTTTCCTATTAAATTATATTCCTTAAAAAGTCTTGCCATGATTTACATTGTCTTTAAAGTCTCTCGTGAATAAACTTTCATATTCATGATTAAGATCTATTAAATTAAAATTTATATGCAGTCTTACTATGTTTTCTTGTCTTTAAAGTCTCTCACAAATAAATTTTTTTTTTTCGTGAATCAACAAGATTAACATCTCATTCATCTTGTTAAACGTACTATGTTAGTAAAGTGTGGTGTACTAATGAAGATATGTAGATAATCATGCATACTTATTATTCTGTCTGATTTAAATTTGAATAACTCAATTGTTTTTTACTTATTCAAGCATGACTCATCGTCCATAAGTAAATTGCATATCTTTACTCCATTGTTTATATTGTTAACTTCTAATTTTATAGAGATAATATATTAATACTAAAGAAATTTAAAATTAAAATTGTAATATTCTATGTGAATTTATTAGGATGTATATATAATACATTTATGAAATTGAAAAAACCTAATAAAAAATTATTACAGATTAGAAATTTAAATTAATAAAAAAGTCTTTATTACTAATTTAATTTTATTACTAATCCGTAACATTTCTCGACTATGGATATAAACACTATATATAAAAACAATAGAGTCTAATAGAGTCCCAGGTTTACAAGCGTTGACACAGACCAGATTTGCGTCTTTGTTGCTCATATAGACCAGGTTTGCAAAGGTGAGCTTTTGTATCTCAGAGACCAGCCACCAGCCATCACCGTTTGCCGGTTTAACCGTGCAATGTCAGGCTGGATTGTTGGTAATGGTTTATGTGGTGACAAAACATCATTCTGTAAGCGTCTTTTAATTAAAAAGAATAAATGCGAGGTGAGCTCTCTCATGTTGTTCTCTTTCCATTGTCCTCTGTTGTTCTCCTGATTGCTCGTCCTCCGTTCTTCTCTCTTTGTTGAGCCACTTCTCGTGAGCCGGGGGATGGGCACATGTGCATTGGTTTGAGTCCATGGTGTTGCCCTTACTAGAGTAATTCCTTTGTCTGCTGGCCTAGGCAGTGCAATATGGTTTTAGCAGCTCCGAGTACTCAAGTGGACGATGTTGCTGTCCGTTGTGGGAACTGCCTGTTCCCAGTGGCACTCTGTTCCCACTGTGGGTTGTGGGTTCCCGTCGGCTGGTTTCCAGTCCGGAGAAGCATATGACGAGTCATGTTCTAGTGGGCGCTGCATTTGCCATGCTGTTTCTTGTATGTGCTGCATGCGTGGGAGTCCTCTGTCATGGCTCTTAACCTGGTTGCCTGGTCCAAGATTGTCTCCTGTGGATATAAATATAAACATGCCCACTCCTCGTCTCGTTGACTCATGTGGACCTTGTGCCTTATCCAGTATGTCTTTGGGCTTCCACGTGGTTTGCCCATACCCCTTACAAAGTTCCTTTGTTATATATATATGTGTGTGTGTGTGTAAGCACACAAACGTAATGTAACGTACACTATATGGTGCTTGTTCCAGAGGAAAGAATAGGAGTGGTATTCTCAAATCAGAGGAGGATCCTCTGCTTGCGACGAGCATGTTGTATAGAGCAGGAGTCAAGGTGAGTCGTGCTATTGTGCATATGAAGATCTCAATGTTTATCAGGTACCCTTCTCTGGATTGTTTTGTGGCACACTGTAAGTGTGTTGTAAGATCACTATGTACTCTGCTGCTGCATCTTTGACTACGGTCGTGATGGTGGTCTTTCTCTTCTTGTAGAGAAAACCTGCGTTTATCTGGGGCCTCTCCATGTTCTATTTATATGAGTTATTTATATGGTATAGATATTGGTATATATTTTAAAATAAAATAATATTACCAGACAAACAAAATTACTTACAGTTTAAAACCACTACTTTTTATCAGTAAGTTTAAAATATATACAAATATATATAACTATTTTAGTGGATTCAGCAGTGGCTACAGACAACAAAACACACACACACACACACACATCACACACACACACACCCCTATATAGAACATAATAAACCTCCAAATGCAAAGTACAAGTCTTTGACTACGACATCAACGCGTTTAACACTCAATAATGGCTACAAATATATGTTATATAAAATAATCCAGTTTCACATATGTTTACCGCATTCCATATGTGAAAGTGCAAAAGACAAGTATAAGATCACCAAAGAAGCTATTCCTAACTGCTACATAGAGTTACTCCAGTGTACAGTATCTATAGAAAAGTCTAAGATAATGACAAAGAACACTATCCTGCAGTTTATATACCGAGTTTCACACAACTTTGACAAAGGTTTCACATAAGTTTGACACAGGTTTCACATAAGTTTGCCTCCTTATGGCTAAATACTATCTAGTGTACATACTTTGCCTCATGTTAATCACCATTAAGATTTCTAAAGCTTCTGATCCTGACCCTCTACTGGACTTCAAATCGTCTAGTACGGATTCCTCAAATTTTGTACTTCGTGATGTGTTTAAGAATGGGGAGGTTACTAATGGTCCTGGTGGGTTTAGAGCTGCTCTTAATACAAATATCTTCCCGGTTATGGAGTAAGTTATACATATACCTGTGTGCGTGTGTATGTATATTTCCTATGCAAACTTCATATATAATTAAAGGCTTACATGTTTGCGATATATATGCAGGTCGCAAGGTCTCACGTACGTGCACTTTAGAATGAAGCCGTGCGGTATTAACCTTCCCCATACACACCCAAGAGCAACAGAGATGCTTACTATGGTTCAGGGCGGACCTATCCAGGCTGGATTCGTAGACACTGCAGGTTTAATCACATTTAGATGTTACAAATTGTGTAAATCTCTCTCTCTCTCTCTCTCTCTCTCTCTCTCTCTCTCACACACACACACACACACACACAGAGGTAACTAATTTCAATACAGGAAAGGCTCATATAAACTTACTTTATCCCGGAGATGTGACGATATTCCCACGTGGCATGCTGCACTTCGAGATCAATGTGGGAACCGAGCCTGCATTCTACATTTCCGCACTTAATAGCCAGAATCCTGGAACACTGGTATAAGTGTGCATCCATATATATATATACTGCACAAAGCATAAACATGTAAATGTGTGTGCTCACACACGCAATAGATATTACATTATACTGAAACTTTGAATAGCTCCTATACATAATATCATAGAATAGGCGTGCACTAACCTTTATATGTACACACGTAAACGTTTATCTGTTATATAGAACGATACATTCCTTGTAATTACGAATGTAGAACAAAAAGTATAATAGTTTACGTGGTATAGTTAAATAGGTATATCAATTCAAAAAGACAGACACATCACCCAAAAAGGGCAAAAGGGCCAATAATTTCAGAGCCTATAATAATTTCACAAGATATATAATATGATTAAGGCGCACATACATATACAAGGTATATGTATTACTTACATGGTATGTACTGCAGGTGGGAGGAGGGGCACTGTTTAATCTTCCTGCACGAACACTGGCATCCTCTCTAAACCAGGACTTTGCTGTAGTCTCAAAGATAAAAGAAACTATGTATACATATGGATATGGTTCACACCTCCAGCTAGCACCACAGGGGACTTGCACTCCAGGCAGAGATATCACAACTGCGTTTGAAAATATAAGAAAAGAGTGTTAAAAGTCAGTCTTTAAAAGCTGAAGTCGTAAGTTAAAACTAGTCAAAATGATGCATCTACATACATACATGCTATATGTATATCTACTGTGAGTGTATTAAATGCATATATGCATATGACGCGTACCTGTTTGTTTAAAGAGAACTCCGGACCATAGAACTAAAGTTTTGTACGTAATTAATTATTTTAAGTGAGGTTTAGCCTCCAAAAACTCCTCTTGTGTATACCACTTCCAATCTGAGCCGTCGAATTCGAGCACGTTCGTGTGAAATTTCACCAGCGATGTACGGTGCCCCACTGAGACGTACGACTTGACCCTCTGCCGTATAAGCGCGTACAGCCTCGACTCGTGCTCCATATCCAAAGCACTCGATGCCTGACACATACATACAAGTTATACAAATTCAGGTAATATTAACACAAATAGTCCGTATATGTTTGCATATTGCATACTCCATAGAAACATTATACATTCAGAGACACGCACACGCGCAAGCAAGCAAATTTGATTTAGTTAAGCACCTCGTCTAAGAATGCCATCTTTGGCTGGTGAAGAAAAAGACGAATAAACGCTACCCGCTGCTGTTCTCCCGAGCTGCAATATAATATTTTTGAAATGTTATACTACCGTATATTATGATAGACGATATTATCCACTATATGTAGGAAAATAAAATGATTGTAATTTAACTCCATATACTACGTGTAAATACATGCATACACCGTGTGCGTGTGATTGGAGTAAATAAACGTATGTAACAGCTATACTTTATAATCTATTTGGTGTACACGCGCACACACACACGAGGGAGAGGGAGAAGGAGAGAGACATAATAAACTATAGTATTACATAAAATGGTAAATAAGATTGTATACACGATGTAGCTATATATTTATATATGACATCAGCATATGAATAACACAACGCACTAAGATAAAACACGCGCGCGCACGCACACATACACACACCTGAGAACGTCGGAGAAATCACAAACAGAGTCTAACCCTCCGGCTCTCTGTGCTAACCCACTTAAGCCGACTTCTTCAAGCATATCCAACAGTATTAAGTCGGTTAAGAGCTCTGAAGATGCTAATGGGAACAGAAGCTGCTTCCGTAGGCTGCCAAGTGGCATGTACGGCTTCTGTGGTAAAAAGCAGGTATTTTCCAGGGGTAATTGGATTAATCCACTCCCTTTGCTCCATAATCCTGCTATTACCCTTAACAAGGACGACTTTCCACACCCTGCATATGTATGTATATATATGCCTTTTATATAAACAATCCATATACCTCTATATATTTGTTATATTTTTTCAATTAAAACATGCATTACATACATATACACAAACATGTAACGCCTTATACTTTACACACATACAGAGCGGAGAGCAGAGGAACGAGAAAGAGAGAGAGAGAGCATTCACATATGCCTGCGGTTTTAGTAGAAAAATTTATGCATTATATAATGCTCTCTCTATTAATATCATAACCTGCAAACTAGATTATTGTTCCACCACAGTGGAAACCCTTACTTGGATTTGAACACAAGATGTGCTAATTGTTATCCTAGCACCATAACCATAACGTCATAGGGTTTCGGATACTTATATATACATAAATGCATCGTAAAAATATACATGTATAGACATCTTTAGGCAGTGAGCACAGATTCACACAATACACATTGCACTTGCATTTTAATGTAAAATAACTCATGTGCTATAGTTGAGTAAACAATATATTATATGAGGTTACACACACAGCACAAGCACACGAACAACAGAAGCAGGCACACACACGTGTACACACCTGATGGTCCAAGAACCAAGAGGGACTCTCCAGGCTGTAGCTCAAAAGATAAACCTGTGATAAGTTGTGTTCTTAGATTTGGAGTTGCCACCGATAAATCGCGTACAATAAGCCCTTCACCTCTTTCACGTGTTATAGTACCTGTATAATAAATATATTAATATCCATAATAAATTACGTTATGATGCACAATATATGATGTGTAAAATCACCATAAATATGTAGCTCTTAAATTAACAAAGAATGTGAATTAGATCAATGTACACGAGTAAATATAATTCTGATAAGATACCTATACATATCAATTGAAGATGCTGAACTCTATATAGATAATGTAGCTTAATTAATATATTAACTGATAGGTATAAGGTTCAAAGCACTATAATATAGCTATGTATATATATGTAAGCTATAAATCTTATATATACGTATATAAGCTGCGTAAACCGGAAGTATATATCGATTCACATACTATATTAATATGCAACTTATTACAATATAGATATATTAAGAACTGTATAATATATTAGTGACGCCTCCTAACACTTTCCCTTTTCACAGTCATCTAAATATTGGATATATATGTACACTTATACTCGTACATAATGAGTAACAATATGTAATGCATCACATTATATATACGTATGTATACCATACCGAAAACGGGAATGAGCTCTAATAGGTTCTCCTCTTCATTGTCATCTTTAATATGGAGTTGAACTTTGCTAGATTGCTTCATTAAACGTCGATCATGGTTATGCACGCCGAGTTCAAGTAGTAAAGTGTCCAATCTTTCTGTTTGTGCAGCAAGGCCACTGTAAAACCATAAAATAAAATTGAAAAATCAAAAAAAAAAAACTAGATTATTACAATAATATATAATGTGTCTATATTTGATTAGTATATATATCATCAGTACATATTATATGAATAATACTATTCCCAATGAAAGCAGTAGTCTATGGTATAGAGTAAATGAGAGAGAACCTGAAACGGTCGAACTTCAGAATGATAACTGACATTGATGTTAAAATTTTGTGAAATGCCATTGCAGACTGAGATATGACACCAAATTCCACCTAGTAAGAATCAATAAAACGTTAAACATCCAAGATTGATGTATAAAAATAGAACTCCTACCTGACCAGAGAAATATTTTGGTGCTATTATCAAATAAGGAACAATAAAAATGGAGAATTCATATGCATTGCTGAACAAGGATAAATGACGGTCCCAGATTATCAACTCTCTCACGTTTGCCACTAATAAAGATAAAAATGCCTGTAAAAAACTCAAGATTGAGAGAGAGAGAGAGAGAGAGAGAGAGAGAGATTTACTTTCACAGAAGCTGCTTCATGTACTTCACCCCTGTAGAATGCTATGCCCTCCGCATTTTCTCGCACACGTACCATTGAATACCGAAAATCAGCCTCTTTTTGCAAATTCTGTAAATAGTCAAATAATAACCAATTTAGTTACTCTGTAATGTTCATTAGTATATAAATTAATTGTAAAACGAGAATATTACCTGAAACTTCAACTGCATAATCTTTTTACCAAAAATCCGCACAGTGACGTATGTGCCTACGACGGTATATGCGAGCAAAAAATAGACCAGTTCTGGAGCAATAAACCTGTGACACCACAATAACATATTAATATATACATTATAGACATGCATATATATATATGTTAATGCATACATAACGTAAATTTCAAATAGTTTGCAGTTTATCTGGTTGATAACAACACACAATGTACGTACCAGAGGACACTTGCAAATGCGAAGACATTTAAGCATTTACTGGAAACAAGTGCGATAATCTCCACAGTGTTCTGCACAAAGTTGGCAACATCTTCACATATACGTTGATCAGGGTTATCCACTCTGCCCTCCATTTTAAGATCAAAATATGCCCGGTTTTCTTTACAATTATATTATGTATTAGTTTCATATACAATATATAGTAGATACTGTCACAGATACATCCTACACACAGCAATAGTGAAAAATGACATACTTACCAAAGTAACTTGAAAGAAGCAAGTTTGTTAGCCACAGTCTCCATTCAATTGCTAAAACTTCCTGAGATAAAATAGATAAAATTTAACTAAATCGTAAACAATACATGATTCTGAATAAATTTGACTGTATATGTGTACGTATCTATACATGTATGTGTATATAGATAAGTGTATATACAGCTATCTTTAGTTTACCACTTCTTTCCTCCCTCTCAAACATACACACTATACATCTGTACCTGAGCGTATTTGTATAAAGCTAGCAATGGTGTAGCCACTAAAACAACACCAATAAACTTCCATAGAGCTGTATGAAACCCACCAACGTCCTTATTTGATACAGATGTTGATAAATCTCTCTGTATATATGAAATGAACACAAGAATTCCTTCAAAAAACACAAAATTATACAGAGGCACCCATTTATTTATAGATATAATAATCTTATTCACAGATTCTTCTGAAACACACAATAAATATCACACATTTAGTATAAGATCGTATGGAAAACACAGATTTATACCAACACAGATTTACTATAAGACACAGATCCTTACATATGTGTGTGTGTGTGTGTGTGTGTTAGAAATCATGGAAAATACATACTTATATATGATATTTTACTTATAAGTGTAATTGAGTACCTGCACACAAGGCGCAGAGAATGAGCACCATAGTGAGAAGCCAGTAAGCTGTCCGCCGTCGATCCCCTACGAAGAATACTCTGGCGACACGCCATACCTTCTTCAGAGCCGACATCTCCCACATTCTCCCAGATTCAGCTTAAACCCTAAACTAGTGTGTTAGGTGGGTGACATTTAATTAATTAATAATTAATATATTCTAAAACAGAGTTTACCCTAAACATGTTAATATAAAACAATGTTTTAAAATAGTATATACATGTTTAATTAGTTGTTTTTGGAGTTAAAACCTAGAATATATTTTAATTAAGTATATATAATATAAACGTAACTTCAATTTTAATGAATAGTTAGTTTCACACACACACACACACATTTGTATATGTATGTATGTTGACAATATATACACATATTTAAAAATATACATCACGAGATTAATAATACACAGAATTATATAATTTATATTATGTTGTTAACCATTTAAATATGTATACGTAACTATACCTATTCTTGTCTATATTCATTTAAATATGTGTGTGGGCGTGCGTGTATATAGTTTGAACATTCCTAGAAACCAGTTATACATCCTTCCAGATATGTATATATATGTGTGTGTGTGTGTGTGTGTGTAAGAGTTTACTTTGATTATTTATTACTTATTAATGTATTTCGTGTTCTATACGGAAACGTTTTTTTTCTTACCCAGGTGCCGTTTTTCAAATAACTTACCTAATCAAATATTAATTTAATAATTAATTAATTCTATATAATATATAACAGGGTCAGAAAACAGATAAATTAATAACCATTGCATAGGTAACATTTCTGTTCGAACGCATCACAAACACACACTACTGTTAAAATGTTGCATAAGTTTCCTTTTGTGTGTTTTTAAATATAAGTAGCCTTCATGTTTTAATTATTTTTAAACTATATATAATTAAAAAACACATTGTTTTTTTTATACATCCCAAGTATTTACAATTATTAAGTGTGCGTCTTACATTAAAAAAAAACGATTAAAATCCTTTGTAATCACATAGTTGTGTACATTTTTCACACGCGAACAAAGCTTGATTTCTTTACACACAAGCAAACACCACTCCTTAGCCGCCCGTTCTGAACAAGAGGAAGAAATACCAGGTTAAACAAGCGGTAACCACCGCCGCGGAACGCTGCCCTCCGGCGGCGAGCGTAGAGAGAATCACAAACACAACCATGAGCACCGAAGTGACATCCTTGTGCTCGTTGTGCCTCTCCGGAGTGAAATGTGTTGTTGCTGCAGTGCTCCTCATCGGGCTACGCTGCCTGTCACCGGTGGCGGTGCTCTTCACTTGTACCGCGGTGTTTGTGCGAATGTCCCTCAGGGGTAGCTTGTCAGCACCGGTGAAACACGCACCCTCCGCTGGTGCAAAGTAGTACTTCTGGCTGTCCCCGGTTGGGCTCGACGGAGTACTCATCGAGCCCTGGACGGGCTCCTCCTTGGCGTCGCAACCTCTGGGGGAGTTCGGGACGGAAGAGTAGCAGAGTGGCATTGCCTCGGTCTCCCTCTTGGTGTCCGTTGTACCTGGCTCCCGGTGTCTGTGTAAGCTTGTGATCCACCCGGTGACAGCTGCAAGGCATATCTCGGCCACCATCATAAACAGTGCGATGAGCTTCATTACCCTTCTCATCGAGTTCGAGAGGGAGCCTCCGGATTTGACCGGGTTCTGTTCCGGCACCTGGATTTCAATCTTGTCTCTCACTTGCTCCGGTGCTACTAGCACCACCGGAGACAATGAATTCCTCGCTCGGTTCTTACCAATGACAACCGGTATCCATCCGGATGTTGAGTTTCCGCGGGTGAACCAAACGTCCGAGGCTGGCACTCCCTCCCTGGCAGCTATACTCTCTCGCATTCTCTCCAGCTCCGTGTACACCTTCTCGAACTTGTCCATCCCCTGCTCTCGAACGGGTTCGGCTTCCCCTTGGAGGAACCAAACCGTGCGGATCTCCTCTTACTGCTGCTCATCTTGCTCATCTCAAATCACCTACAGTAATCCGCTGCACACAGCATACACTATGGAATTCCAACAGCGGCACCATGGAGCCTTTTCTAATGTACCCGACCCAAGAGAGCAGGAGGGAGGGAACGTACCGAGCAACTCACCCGTATGTTGTTTGACCTGCACATGATCACTCTGCTTGAATCCGTCTACCATGACTTCTTCTTAATCCTGTTTGAATCACTAATCACACTGGAAGCTTCCCCGCGTGGACTTTAGGTCTCTGACTCTGCCAACCGTTGTGCTAGTTGAAACCTCCACATCATCTACAGCTGTATGACGTGTCACATTGTGCAACTCCAGATTGGATACACGTTGTCATAGCAATTACTGACGTGTCAGCTAAACATTAGAATAAATGATGCTGACGTGTCAACATACACTACGTGTCGGATATATATAAACACACATTGTGAACTATTGCTAACCATTTATTTAGTATATGTAGTTCCTTGTTTGATTTGATGCATGATTGAATATATACAATGAAATTATATATGTATATATAAGTGTCAGTCCGTCGTGCTACTCATGCATTGTTGATTAATCTATAGTACGTGTCGTATACAACATATATGCATATATGTGTATTTATACATATTAATTAACACACACGCACAACATAGATGTCTCTTTCATGATAGATATATACTGTCCCAAACCTGGAAAAGCTTCACTGTCTCGTATTGGGTCAAAAGTTTCCCACCTATACTTGTACACATATACAGTGAAAAAGGTAACACACAAACGCACACAAACACATACATTAAATACACGAACAAGTCGTAAGAAATACCTTCGATGAAGAGTATTACATTTGTATAAAATGAAGTGTACCTTGTCTTATGTAAGACTTCGTGTCACCGCCATCTACACATGCCAATGTACAAATATTATCTAAGCCCCTCTTATATATAACAGACATGCACCATGTGTATACTATAGAATGGATGTGTTTACCTTTGTGTCATACGGGACTCTTTTTCAAACCCGCAAACGTGGCAAGTTTGTCTTGTACAGTTCTGACGATACTTAGGATATTCGGGAGAACCTTCTTCTTATCCAGGCTTTTGATTTCCATCTCATCCAACGCTTCCAGCTCTTTCTCGGCACCTATAGCCTTGACTATTGGATCACGAAGTTCCAGAAAGGGTACTCTAGAAGCCTAGCTAACATTAAGCATAGTAATTAAAAAAAAAAGTAAAAACTAATAACAAAATGACATAGAAATGTTATGTTATTCAAATAATGACATTATGATTAAAGACTTCATTAAGAAGCCTCTCTCTCACACACACATACACACACACACGCATGTATACATATTTTAATAACATATTACCTGGAAGTCATGCTCATCCCCAATGATGTAAAACCTCTCCTCTGATCCTTGTATTGGAATATCCGCTGCTAGTAGTTAAGATAATACTGGTATTAATGAAGCAATTTATTAGTAAAAAGCATAATACGCAGTAACTAATAATACATGAGTACTGTAATGTGCATGTAATTAACTAAGTTTGGAAATAGTGATATACTAATATAACATCCATAGATATATATATATATATATATATATATATATATATATATAATATATATATATATACTTAAGAATATATATACGATAAAAACTTTTCATGTATATACAGGTGCGTATGCATAAAATATATAATTCAAGGCTTAATATACGTATCAATGAGAAACACACACACACACACACACACAAGATAAGATATAAAAGAATACTAATATAACAATCAATAGTAATGTACTAAATTTTGGATAATATTGAAAAATCAATCTTAATAATGTTATAGAAATCTATATACTTACATAGTTATATCTACTAGCTTCTATATACTACACTGCTTTACATGTATGAACACACACACACGTGTGTGTGTAAACAAGACTTAATACACTGCTGTATATGTATGTATTTAAGGTAAACACGCACGCATACCTGTCCTTTGTGTCTGATAACTTCACCACTAACAACAGCATTGTGCTCGTAACCTCGAACAGGGAAGACAATTAAGCAGTGATTAGATGCCACTTTGGGTTTTAGGTCGGAGAGTTTTAAATCTCCCCCAAATGTGAAGTAGACCCGGACTTTGCCACCAACAACTGGGTTTCCCATTATCTCCATGAATGCTGCAGAGTTTTGTAATCTGTGCATAACTATGTTGTAAACCGTATCAGGATTCACACTATGCCTCCTCCTTAACACCAATCCCTGCATAAAGAGTATGTTAACACACACATGCACGCACGCACATGTTTCTGTATACACATACTGTACATGTATACACACGCACCGTAGATACGAGTGTGGAGGCAAATAATACCAACAACCCAAGCTGTATAGACGAGTTTTACCGAGAACGAGGCCGGTGGTCTTCCAGAAGAGCAGCACAGCACCGGATCCCAACACTGTTAAGATCACTGTTCGATTCCTTTTGCAAAATGCCTCCATACGTAGAACTGTTGCTTCATCAGCCATTGGCATTAATCTCTCTCTTACAAACACTTCTGTGAGCATAAGATAATTAAGGTTAATCGTAGTGTACTTATATATGTTAGTTTGTCTTGTGTGTGTGTGTACAATATGTAGAATGTGCTGCTGAAAGGTAAAACATATTGAGATGAATATTTTATGAACTGTATTTTGAGTGTATGCATGATGTAGCAACATTCAGATATATGCATATATATATATATATAAGCATATACACCATTTTCAATACAATCATACTGTGTATATTATATAAAGCCGTACGCAGTATGTATGTTCAGACTTTTATCATACATTTCAACGCTGTATATAACGTATCATGGAACGTATAGACGCTAAAGTGCGAATATAAAAAGATAGACATGTACGTATACTGCAAAACTCACGAACGCATATAACTATTGTAAAATAATGCATATATATGACAATGTACAGGAAAAACTTCAATCACCTGTTGCATTCTCTGCGGATTGATATGCGAGCTGCACTCTGTGCATTGCCGTGTCCCGGAACTGTGACATTCTTTCCATAGCTCTGAGTAAGGGACTATGGTGAAGCTCCTGTGTTGCAAAATGCGATCTCCACGAGCTGGCCTGCGATCTGCTCGTATTGAAGAATCGATAACCTGTACAATGAGACATTCATATGTATGTTATGTATATTATCCACATTACACACAACACAATAACTAACAATTAAAACTGTTCAGAAATATTGAATACCATATGGGTGTGTATATATAGTACAAACGTATATAGTTGTGACGTTAAATATGTAGCATTATATATGCAGCGCGCGTGTGTATGTGTGTACGTATGTATATCAGTATCACTCTAATACACAGGAATGTATATGGGAACTTACAATGAGTACACACACACAGATATCTATCTATCTATCTATCTATATATATATATATGAACATGTATACAATTATAGTGTAAAAGTAAAACCAAAAATATATTGAGATTATATAATCTCTACACATGCATCAATATATGGGATGCCGAAATGATATTATATATTACTCACGTGATGCATTCTCTGTGATCCCAATCTAAAATGTGAATATAGAAAATGTACATACATGAATGCATATCTATCTATCTATCTATCCATATATTTGATGATCACCCGTTCCTGTAGCAGAGATTGAAGCTGTGGGCGCGAAAATCCTCCATTGTCTCACAATCCGCGCCATAGCCACTAAGAACCCTAATTAGTATTATGTAACCCTAACTAATTTGTAAAGAAATTTTAAGGATTGTGTGAAGAATATCGCATTTTTAATATGATGTTTAAATTTACGATAGACACAATAATACAAAATATTAATTCTATATAATTAAATAGCATATATAATTAATTGCAATTTTTCTTTATTACTTTAGGGTTGGGGTCTAATTTGAATAAAATATAATACATTAATATTGTTCAACTTTTAAACTATTATTTATAATAATTTTTTTTACAAAGGACTTTTTATTAATAAAGTTCTGTAACAAACAATAAATCTTTTTTTATTATTAATAATATTATTATTTCAAGTAATTTTGAAGCGTTTACAATCTTCAAAAACTTATTTAATTTTATTATAATGCAATAATAAAGACTCACCTAATCTGATGAAAAAATAAATAATTATTAAGTCAACCAAGTCTTAATCTAAATTAAATTAAATAATAAAAATAAAAATAAATTAAGATTCTGAAATGTTATGTGGCTTTGAACGTGGAAATCAATTAAACCAATTTTGAAGATGTGGTTCTTTTTAAAAGAAAATCCGGTAGGTTAAAAAAAATAACAATGTAGGTAGCATGCCAACATATATATAAATGTAAATAAAAATTTTCTAAATAAAAAATTAAATTTTAGTGTTACCATTAATTTTCCCAATAAGGATATAGATGTAGTATTATTAAAGAATTTAAAAAAGTTTATTATAAAACACATGATGAAGTTAACGAAGCTGGACCATCGAATAGGTTTTTTACATAAAGTAAACAAAAACATTTATGTTTGGTTTTATAATTTTTTAAAACTCAAGTTGAATTAATCCGTAGTTTTTTTTTCTAATTTGGATGACAAGTTATTAATTTTTAAAGTTTGAAGAAGCCAAATATACATAAGTTTACAATTTTCAAAAACTTATTTAATTTATTATAATGCAATAATAAATAGTTAATTATTGGGTCAACCAAGCCCTAACCTAAATTAAATTAAATAATAAAAAATAAAAATAAAATTAGGGTTATAAAATGTTAAATATGGCAAGCATCACTTTGAACATGGAAACCAATTTTTAAAATGTGGTTCCTCCAAAAAGAAAACAAAAAAAAAAAAATAACAATATAGGTAACATGCCAACAAATGGAAATGTAAATGGAAATTCTCTAAATAAAAAATTGAAGAAATAAATTTTAGTGTTACCATTTGCATTCCCGATAAGGATATAAATGTAGCGTTGTTAAAGAATGTAAAAAAGTTTATTAAAGAGCAATGCAAAGCTAGTTTATATGCAATAGAGAAAGGTGATTTGGGAATTTACACTTTCAGATGCTTTGTAAGATAAAAACTTCAAATGTTCAGTCAGTTAGAAAGGTCTTAAGGCAGTATTTACAGTGGACAAATGAAGTAAATACCAAGAAAACTATAATGTTCAAAAAATTGAAGAATAAAGGCATTCATTCATGGCATGGAATGATTGAATATTGCATGAAAGACTGCAATGAACCACACTTCAAGTTTTTCAAGTATGTTGTTCCATTTCTATATTGTGTTAACATTGAAAAATTTTAAAAAAACATTATCGATGAAAATTTTGACTTAGGAAACATTGAGTATGGTGCATCAGATTTAAAGAATCGCATTTGTGTATCTACAAATAACATTTTTGATTGGGTGAGACATTTCAAACTTAGACACCTAAGAAAGCAGATTTAAAAAATCGCATTTATGTATTTACAAATAACATCTTTGATGGGGTGAGACATTTCAAACTTAAACACCTAAGAAAGCAGATTGATATAGGTTTTTGTTTAGTTATAACTTGCATATTGAGGAGTGGCAGTTTTTATTCTGTAGTAAGTTGAGTTACACATTATCAAGGTAAAGGAATGGATTTAGATAGAGCAAAAGCAATTTAGAGAATAATGAATGATCCTTTAAGCACGACTGAAGCTGACGTGAGAAAGATATTCTTTATTAGGGTTTTGAAAAAGAAAAGATACAAGTGTATACCAATAAGCCAAAGCTTGGAAAAGAGTTTATTTTACTTTACAGCTCTTCTATATCAACCAATTCATCGTTTACATTGAAATATGAAGTTAATAAAGCTAGATTGTTAAATACAGATCAAACATAAAGTAAGCAAAAACATTTTTATTTAATTTCATAATTTTTTAAAACTCAAATCGAACTAATTCATAGTTTTGTTTTTTAGTTTCACCAATTGAATGACAAGTTATTAATTTTTAAACTCTGAAGAGGCCAAATGTGATTAAGTTAGTCACCAAATATGTAGGTCAACTAAGCCCTAACTTAAATTAAATTAAAAAATAAAACTTAAAAATAAAATTAGGGTCCAAGTGTCACTTTAAACATGGAAGTCAATTTTGAAAATACGGTTCCTCCTAAAAAAAACCAAGTAAGTCAAGGAAGAATAGCAATGTACATAACATGTCAACAAGTGGAAATGAAAATGAAAATTCTCTAGATTAAATAAATAAATTTTAATGTTACCATTTGTTGACATGAAAAAGATCTTCTTTACTAATACTTTTACAAAGAAGTATTTTAATTTCAAGAAGATAAAAAATTAAAAGTTTGAGAAAGAAAAGATATAAATATTTATCAAGAAATTGAAGTTTGGAAAAAAGTTTATTTCACTCTACAGTTCTTCTGCGTTAACTAATTTAAGGTCTGCATCGAAATATAAAGTTGACGAATCTGAACCATTCAATACAAGCATTTTTATTTAATTTTATACAAAAATTAGGGTTAGGGCTAAGTTAAAAATGAAAATATTATGTCTGACTTTCAGAATTTGAAATACGCATAGTGACTTCCAGGTAATACTGTATACAAGGTGTATATATATAATATATACAGGGATGTAATAGACGTTTTTTCAGTTAAATATAATTTTGCATAACATAAAAATTAATTTTTATTAATAAGTTAAATGAGTTATTATATTGTGTATTTGTATATAAATTTTATATTAAGTCAGCAACTCCCCTCTATGTGTATGAATTACAATTCCACCTGGACTCAGATATGTATGTATATGCATACACATACACACGCACTTCAACAAAATAGGTTGCAGTCTGTGTACATTTTAATCCGCTATATATATTATGTATACTGCATGAGTACACACACACACACACATATATACACTCATGTGCGTTCTTAAGGTCTCTCTTTAATGCTTGACTTAATAAAATAAACTGTCCGAATAATAGCGCATATTCGGACATATGACACATGTATACTAGAAAAAAACCAATATTGTGCAGTTATGAAAATAATAAATTAACAAATTTTGAGAATTAGTTAAAGATAATAAGTTAATTATTAATAAATTAATAATGTTTAATATATATTAAAATTATAAATAAACGTATGTTGAACTCTAGATATAACTATATATAACTACATATATGTAATTAGACTTTATTCTATGTAATAACTACTTAAACTAGATTTTTTAAGATTTATAATTATAAAAATTTAAAAGTAGTTGATATATTTGAAAGTTTTATTAATATTGGAAAATATAAAGTATTTCTTTTTTTTATTAATAAATGATAATATATATATGGCTCTCTAAACATAAAATAGTTTTTAATAATAAAATATTCTCTATTATCAGTATACCATTTGAATACCTTTTAATGATTTAGATTCATTATTAATAAAAATAATCATTATAACAAAGCATATGTTATTTTGAAAGTCTTAAACTATTAATGATTAAGATATATTATTAATAGAAAATTAATGATTATAATTCATTTTATACATTCAAATAATGTTTTTAAGATTAAAAAGAATAACAAAATCTTATGAATTTATTTTTAATTGAAAAAAATATATTTTAAAATGTACTTAAGTCTGATAGTTAAATCTAATAAATAGACTCGGCAAGTTTTTATATAGAAATACAATATACATGAACAGTGTTCATATATAATTTTCCATCTTTAAACAAGTATATCTCTACATACACGCACATATGTGTGTGGGTTATGGAAACTAAATACATCAAAAAGGGCGCATACGCTGAAGGAATATTATATATATATATATATGTAAATTTATTTTTTACTTTGTGTGCGTGTGTGTACAGGGGTGTGTGTATTTATTTATCTTTATTACATATATATACATTTTTACTTCTAAAACTTCAATTTAAAACTTTTCATTAAAATACATATTTTTTAAATTTGTAATTAATTTGTCATTCCAATATAGTTATTTATGCAATTTACCAGCATTTTCATATATTTCATTCCAGTTTATTATAAATTAAACATAGAAATCTATTTTATTTCATTACAATTTTCTATAGATTAAATATATATATATATATATATTATATATATATATATATATATATATATATATATATATATTCAATTAGTAAATTTCATTATATTTTAAATAAAGTGACTAATATTTGGATTTGCTTATATAAAATTTTATATTAAAACAAAGTTTCTGAATGATTTTATTTCATTTTTAATTATTCATATAATTATTTATTCTTTTCTAAATTTTGTTATTTATAATGGTTAAATCTTATATATTGGTGCTAAAATTAATTTTTTTGTGGTTTGACTTGTTATATTTTAACTATGAACTTTTAATTTTTTTATAAGGGTATTTATATAAATATAGTAAAAGATGTAATCTTTATATATGTAATTTTCTCTTTTATATATATATATATATATATATATATATATTGATGAGAAAGAACTGCTTAGTTATATATCAGGTTTTGGCTCGGCTTTGGGTGCGCATGTGCGTGTGTATGCACGCGTGTGTGAGTGTGTATATATGCTAGGTGTAGACACACACAAAATGATTCTCGTTGGGATTCTGAAATATAGATATAAATATAAAGATTTTATAAGGTTTAATTAATTTTAATCAAAACATTTTTAGTTATGTAATATTAGGATAGTTCCCATAGCTGTGTCAATTATCTTTAAAGATTCTTTTCTTAAATTTTAGTTTGATTTAAGTATATTATTTAAAAAGTCTTAAACTCACAATTACATAATATTAATGATTATATATTATTAATAAAAGTAAATTAATCTTTATATCATAATTCAAATACTGGTCAGATTTCATATTAAAATTATTAAGATAACATGAGTAAAATAACATGCTTAATCTTTGATTAACCTTTGAATTTTTGTTAGTATTAAAAGTGTAAGAATCTCTCTCTCTCTCTATATATATATATACACATATACACACACAGATACATACATACATGCATGCATATACACACACACACATAATATATATGTATGTGTTGTGTATATGTGTGCATGCGTGTGTGTGTGTGTGTTCATAAATAGATTTACAGTTGCATAATCCAGATACAAATTGTTAAAAACTCGTGTAAGCAAATTTGCCCTAGCTATACACACACATGCGCGTGCACACAAGCATGTTCATAATTCTAATATTTAGTAAAGCCTATGTATACACCATGTATATATGCGGTGAATATGTGAAGTTTTATTATTTATTATTTATTATTTTTCATAAATTTAAAATCAAGATGTTATTACGTTTAATAAATTCTAATAAGTTATACAATGTTTTTAAATAAAAGAAGGGTAAAGTTTTTAAACAATGCAATCTCGGATCGTTAATCACATCTTTCATAGTTATTTAAATTTTATTTTGATTATACGAGCTATTACATTATTACTGCAAACAAGCTTTTACACATGTAATATATAAACCACTCAATTATATATATATTTCAACCTCTTGATATTATAATATCTGTGTGAAATATTCTTAGAGTGAGATATAAAAACCTTCTTTGTAAGGTAAAAACTCATACTCAAATGTATAATAGGAGGAAAGAAACCATATTTATATAATTAATACATTGTATATGATTTTTATACTTTATATAATATTTTATATAAAGTTTTTTATTATTAAAAATGTTCATACATATATATAACTCTCCAAACATAAAATATTTTTTAATAATGTACTCAGATCATCATTATGTACTCAGATTCATTATAATAAAAATTAATATTATAACCAAAAAAAACTCGTAATTAAATAAATATTAATGATTATATTATTAATATAAACAAATACTGTTTTTCCCTAGAAAGAGTTTACATTTATTTATTTTTGAAGTAATAAAGTTACATCATTGATTAACTTTTGAATTACTGTTAATATCAAAAATGTTTTTTTATCCCATTCATAATAAATATAATAAATAATTTTTACAATAAAATCTTTTAAGGAACACCACGAAATAACGCTGTATAAGACAATATTTTAATAATTAAAACATTATAATATAAAGAAAGATATATTACATATTAATGGAATATTGTATCTATTTGTAAATACATCAAAGTATTATCAATTAAAATATTAATCTTATAAGTTAATTATAAATACCAAAAAACTTATAAAGAATACATACATCTATAATATTTTAAATTTACATATATAAATTTTATTGTTTTTTGAAAACCATTATATATTATTTATCATTTTAAATTTGTTTTATGGGAGTAATTTATACTCGGCAAATAATTTTTATCAATATAAAATTATAGATAAAAGATTAAAAAATACAACATTAAAACGAGAGTCGTAACTTCCATGGGTGTGACGTTCAAGTAAATCATAATCTTTTTCATTCTCTTTAATTTATTATACCTTATACTGGCATAAACCAATATAAATTATTAAAGAATTTATAATTTAATACCTTTACAATTTTATTAAAATCTAAACCAAAATTGTGTTCTACTTTCTCTCTATATAGTACGTACATATATGCATGTACAAATATATATACACACAGTGTTCATAAAAACTTTACAGTAGCAAAAATTGTTAAAACTTGCATATGTGTGTGAGTTATGAAAACTAAATACATAAAAAAAGGTGCTTGCCTTAAGTTAAAGAAATATACATATATAGATACACATATATCGTATGTATGTCTGTATATATCTTATATAATAAGTTTATTCAATGTGTTTATTTATACGTGTCAACGTTCAACCACAAGCACTTCATAATTATTATCTTGAATCTTATTTAATGATTATTTTTAAATATGATATTAAATGGTTATTTTAAATTTCTTAAATGATTATACTAAAGTACTTTTATAATTTATTAAATCCTTTATATAATTCATTGGATAATTATCTTAAACTTTCTAAATTTGGATATAATAATAACTTAGAGAGAATTAAGAAGAAAGATATTATATATATATTGTAACTTGACATAACGAGATAAATAAAGAAATTCTATGTGTTATTATATATATACGATAATTTTAATAAATAAAGAAAAGTTGTCACATACATACGAAATAAGTTTTCACATATAAAAAGAGAGTTAAAGTTATCACATATTAAAGAGAATATATATATAATAATTTAAAGGAATTAAGAAAAATTACACAATAAAATTGAGAACATAATTAATTATCATATAAAATAACTTAAATTACAAGGCTTAAATATAGTAATAATTGAATTAAGAGTAATAATTAAATCTATGCATAAAAGCACCAGATTAATAATGAACTTTATTAAGGGTTTAACTTAAAAATAAATTTATCATATTAACGGTCAAACTTAGAAATAAATTATTAAGTTAATAATAACAATGTTAAAAATAATTAATCTCAATCACTAGGTTAAGAAGGTCAAGATAACAACTCAATTAAGAGAGTCATTAAATAATGAATTAGAGATTACCAATAAACTTACTGGTTAAGAATTACATGTCCATGTTATAAACTAACTCACCAGATAAGGTCCGGCAACTTAAATAAATTCACAAAATTAAAGATAATAAATGAATTAAAAATTCATTAATTAATAAAAATAATTAAGCCCACTAGTGTGTGGGTATATACATGTGTGTATGTGTGTATGGTGTGTTTATAAAACATTTACAGTTACAAAATTCAAATCAAAACTGATATATCCAAAGTTAATTGTTTTGTCCTAGCTATTTCTACACGTGTTCGAAAAGCATAAATATTAATTATCATTCTCTATTGTACACATATCTAGGTAACTTGATTGGAACTTTTGCGTGTGTGTGTGAGTGCACACATGTGTATATATGCTACACACAAAATGATTTTCGTTGACAGTTGAAAGTATCATGTGAAAAAATTAAAGGGAGGTGAAATTTAAATGTAAAATTAAAAGATTTTATATGGTTTAATAAATTTCAATCAAAACATCTCAATCGTATATCATTCCTATACAAAACAAACGTAAGGTTTAAAATGAAGCTCTACTCAATCAAAGGATAGTTATTTTATTAAATTTTATTTTGATTATACGAGGTATAGTACATCATTAATGAAAATATATAAACCACTCAATATTATATATAGTTTTCAACCTCACGCTTTGATATTATAATATTTTATAGTACAATAATAACCTCCGGGGGACAAAATCTCTCTTTCTCTCATTCTCACACACACAATAAATATATAAAATATATCATTGTTTTTTTAAAGTCAAAAGTTACACTTTCCTCACACTCTTTTGGTATAAACCGCCAACATTTCTACTGTTTAACGCACTCAAAACATGTCAACAATAGTACAATATCACTTAAAAGGGCATTCAAAAAAATTCTGTATACAAGCAATGTACTACAAGTGTATAATATACGATTCTTTACGTATGCGTATGCGTATATACACATACACAGATATACGTGTACTCATATGTAGCTTAGACATATTCATAAAAATATGATATATGTCATGTATACGATGCTTACGTATGCATGTGTATATACGCACACACAAATATGTACGTGTACTCATATGTAGCTTACAAATGCCCAACGGAGGCATATTCATAAAAATATGATATGTGTATAATACATGATGCTTACGTATGCGTACGTGTTTTGCATATACACATACACAATATATACGTGTACATGCATAATGGAGACGTATCATTCTTGCGTTACTACTATAATAGTACAACGTCACTTGAAAAGGCATATATATTAAAATATGATACCACCACTGTATAATATACGATGCTTACGTATGCTTATGTGTTTCGCATATACATACGTGTACATGAATATGTAGCTTAAAAATGCCCAATCGAGGCATATCATTCTTGAGCGACTACTATACCTGGCTATATATGAGAGAGAGAGAGAGAGAGAGAGAGCTATGCAAAATTCTTAAGTAACCATTACACTTGAGGAAGAGGCTGAGTTTTTGTATCACTGTCTTCGTTCTCGCGGGATATCTCCTCGAGCGATCTCCCGTTTGTCTCCGGCACAAGAAACGTGAAGAGCAGCCCGAAGAAGTTACAGACGGCGAGCATAAGCAGGGCAGTCCGTATACCCAAACCTGTCGGATACCCGGGGTCGGTATCCTTCTTATGTGTGCTCTGTGCTGCATATAAGAAACCGAATGCTCCGACTATAGCACCGGCCTTACCAGCGGCAGCCGAGATACCGTGGCAAGTCGACCGGAACCTCGCCGGGAAGACCTCAGCCGGGACAATGAACGTAGTACTGTTCGGTCCGAAGTTGGAAAAGAAGAACGTGAAAGCGTAGAGTACTATGAACGTCATATGGTGTCCACCGCAGTAACCGCTCTCGCATTTCTCCCCGCGTAGACGGTTGTACGGGATCGCTAGTCCGAACATGAACGCCGTCATCATGAGAAAACCGCCTGCCTGGATGGTGAACCGTCCGATACGGTCGATCAGAAAGACGGTGAACCAGTACCCGGGAACTGTCGAGCAGAGCGCGATAAGGCACTGTGCACGGGATATACGGTAAACCTCCTCCAGTGCATTCATCTTCTTACCGTCCGGCAGCCATCCGACTGCAGTAAAAACGTCTTTCTGGAACAGGTTCTGGCTGTAAAACGCAACGTCGAGCAGGAACCACGTGGAGGTTGTCCCCAGTAAGTGCCGTCCGTGACGACGTAGAAACTCTCTAGAGAACAACACGAACTTGACTTTCTGCGTCCCCTCTGCTGCCTTCTCTTCCTGTCAACACACACACGTCTATACGTATACACACACGCACAGACGTATACACACCTGCAGCTGCATCTCTAAGACTTTGCTCATGTCTGCAGTTGCCTGTTTTTAGATTGCCTTCGACGAGGGCAGTGAACCGGGCTGTCTCGGGCATCTTCATACGCCAGTAATAAGTCAGAGCAGCCGGAACGGCGCCGAACATGAGAATGATCCTCCATACAAAGTCCGCCTGTCTCGGAGTCGAGCCGACCGGGTCGACCTCGAAAGCCGACCTCGGGTACGCTTTCTTGAACCCGAGAGAGACGAGTATAGAGACAAAACCACCGGCAAGAATCCCAAAGCCTTGCATGGCGAACACGGCTGCAATGAATGCTCCGCGTGTCCGTGTGTTTGCGTACTCGGACATGATCGTGGCCGAGAGCGGATAGTCACCTACATAACATACACAAATGGATACGTACGTACACAAACGCACGCACGCACGCACGCACGCACGCACGCACCTCCGATGCCGAAACCGAGCCAGAACCGGAAGAAACACAAGGTGGTGATAACCGATGTTGGAGTGCTACCTAACGACAAACCGGAGGCAACGGACGCTCCGACCATGAGCATCAGTGTCATCCCGTACACCTTCTTCCGTCCGAATCGGTCTCCAAGCCATCCGAAGAAGAGCTGCCCGGCCAGTGTTCCACATAGTGCCACCCCGTTCACGGCAGCCGATACATTCGGTGGCAAGGTTCCCGGCCTTCCTGCATATACTTATGTTTTAACTCTCTCTCTCTCTCTCACACACACACTCCTGTAGATCTCTCTCTCTCTCTCTCTCACGCACACACGCACACGCCTGTAGATAACTCTCTCTCTCTCTCACACACACGCACGCACCTGTAGATGGGTCGTAGTAATAGAGTCGTCCGAGGAGTTTAGTGACAGTGGAAATGCAGAATAGATCGTATGCGTCCGTGAAGAAGCCCATCCCGGCTATTATAATAGCTGTGAAGTGGTACCATTGTGTTTTAGCCTGGTCAAGAGCTGATAAAACCTCGAGCTTCGCCATGTACACCTAAGAGAAACACACATATCAGGCCACGCACACACACACACTATCAGTGTGTATAGATGCATGTGTAAAGAATATCACACTACATAAACGTAACAAATCGATGAAATTTCATTTAAATGCCTAAGAATTATATGAAAATTTATGAAAATTAAAGAGAGAAAAGTACATACTGATGAATCAATGTGGAAAAATAACCATAGCCAGAAAGAACCCTGTCCGGATGTTATAACATGGGCAACTTCATATAAATGTATGAAGATACGGATATCCGATTACAGAGACACGTGTCTGTTTTAGTATATTCGAATCCAGTTGACAAACTGCGTACAAACATGTCAGCTGGTTATGGAAGTCAAGCAGTAAAGAAAGACCTCCAAACTTTGACTTCTTTTCATTTTTTTAAATTTCTTTTTTATTATACATGACAGGTGTATGTATATTACATATACTACATATGTATCCATATACGTATGCATGTATGCATACATTGTCTCTACAGTATACATATTCATTGCTGGCTTTAAGTTTGTCTGTTCTTTTTGTTTCCTTCTCCAACGAGGTAAGAATGTATGTACACACCAAAACCCTAACCCTAATTTGTCCACGTCAGTCAAACACACTTAAAGGTCTCCAGTTCGAACCTGGATGAAGCCATCTTTCATTACATATAGAATCTCACACGTCATGGCTAAAGACGTATACACATAATACACGTATCCACATAAACATTAAACAACCCCAGGTTGACTCTTAAACGATGAAGTCAACTTGATCTATAACTAGGTATCTTAAGATCTCATCTGGGCCCTTCACAATGATACAAAATAAATAAATAAACACACACACACACACACACATATTGTATACTTATTGATTAGGAAGTTCACGCACGAATCTCATGGGTTGAAAAAAACACATCAAATTCTAATGAAAAGCGTACACGCGATGTATCTTATTTCTTAGCGTTTTGTCGTTAGAATCTATCTCAATTATTAAATACACATGTATGGTTGTCTGAGTCTTTATTTTTTCTATTTTCTATTTTTTTTAATTTATAAAAAAATTATTTTTCAGTTTATTATTGACCGACAACCACACCACGTGTATTATCTGTGTGTATATGTTATCCTATGCTTTTATATAAGACCTTGAGTGACAACATTCACTACACAAAAGGAGCACAAGTACTCCAAACACACACGCACGCACGCACAAACAGATTTTATACTTAATAGTAAATTAATCCCCGTCTAAGCAACGGGACAAGTGCAATGGAAACCATAAGCTTCTTGAAGAAGCGCCCTACGTGAATCACATGACATATTCGCATCAATATATGTAATATATAACTCCTCGCCTGGAATAACATAATTATATGGCTAAGCTAAAGATTATGTATATCACTCGTTGTTTACCTGCCTCAATCGTGCGTAATGATTCCAGCCTTGCAACTGCATTATCTGTCCAGGATATGTTCACATTTGCACCTACAGGAACACAGTTTTAATGTGTGTGTGTGTGGTACTTAAATGCTGTTGTTTATATATATCATAAATAATATACTAATTAACTTACCACAACTATGATTAAACATAGAAGGAAGAATGTAAACTGCTGAACCCACAGCATTATCTCCAGTCACGGACTCCACAAGAGCAGTTCGAAGATCTGTATTGTATAATAAACAAAAAATTATATATATATATATATCAAAGTTCAAAATTAATATACTAAAGTTTTAAATAAGAATAATATATTAAAGTTTAGAATATATATACCTGTGGGATCTAATGTTTCCACTCGGAAGGTATTTAAATGTATCTTGCATAAAACACCGGCGTACCAACTATCACTCAAAACTTAAGAGCATGTTAATAAGTTGAGAGAGAGAAGAGAAAGGATACATTTCAATGCAGCTGTTTGAAGTCCGCTATCCGCAAGGGCCTTTCCTAACATCTTTCGCTCATCGATCCACTGAAACAAGTTGTCTCATTCACTCATTCAGACACACACGCACGCACGCGCCCACAGACATACACAGAGGTGACTTATATTATTTATCTTCCATGCTCTACTAACATAGAATATGCATACATACACGTAAAGTCACCATGCTTTCAAACAAAAAACTTTGTTGTCTTTATTGTGATAAACATCTAATATATACTTTGTGTGTGTGTTGTACTTACTCTCTGTATAATTCCACCAGGTGGAGATGGTGGGAAGAGAATGTCAAGTACGTCAGGGGGAGCCGTATTTGTGGCAACCATACAAGCCAAACGCTTCACAAGAAGTGGAAATCTCAAGTTATTCTCCCTGTTAAACACATATGTTAAACTACATCTATGTATCTATACACTTATGTATGTCTGAACGTATGTATATGTGAACATATATCGCACATCACATATGCCACAGGCACATCCATCAGTGGTTACCTACAATATTCGTAAAACTCTGCCCAGTGCTGACTGCTTTCCAGCTCTGAGTATCCCTGCATCCAGAAGTCCATAAGTTTTGAGACTCGCGCACACTATCTAGTGTGTGTATGTATTGCATATCCAACCTTTGCCTGAGCAGCACATTCTTCACTACAAAACCGTATTAAGTTGGTGCCCTTCCCGAGTCTTCTCAAACACAAAGAGAAACCTATATCACATAATACATTACCAGTTCAAGACCAAGTTCTCTCTCTCTCTCTCTCTCTCTCTCTCTCCTCTCTCTCCTTCTCTCTCTCTCTCTCACTATATATATATATATATATCAAACAATAGAAACTGCATTTTCCTGGTGTGGCTGTGCAATTATACCATTCTCATATTCTTCTATGAGCTTATTTAAAATTATAATAAAGCAATATGTATACATGCAAGTCTAAAAATATATACATTCTTTTACATTAGTGTGTGTGTGCGTGTGTGCGTGCGTCTCTCTCTCTCTCTCTCTTTATATATATATATATATATATATATATATATATAGAGAGAGAGAGAGAGAGAGGAGAGAGAGAGAGAGACTCACAATCACATGCATATAGAAGTCACATTTTACTGTACAATATAAAATGCATTTGTTGTGTGGCTGTGCAAATTACAACATTCTCAAATTTCCATGAGTCTATAATAAAGCAATGGTATACATGCAAGCCTAAAATATAAACACACACAGTTTTTTAATTAGTGTATGTAATGTATGTATGTTTGTGTGTGTACAGAGAGAGAGAGACTCACAACTCTCACACTTACTGTACAATATAAATTGTACCATTCTCAAATTCTTATTTAACATTATAAAACTAAAACAAAAAGCATAATGTATACATGCAAGTCTAATATATATATATATATATATATATATATATATATATATGTACATATATATACATACAATATGGGAAAATTAAATACCTTGTCAATGTTTGTGAGGGATTGATGTGTAAGTGTGGCCATTTCTGAATGGATTAAAGTTCCCGAAGGAATGAGGTGAGTCGCAAATACACCCCGACCCGCATTTTCAGGTAAATTTACTTCGACAAGAGGCCTGCTCGAAGCTGCTCGTACACGCACACCAGGAACCCAATTGGTTTATCAATTCATTCAGAAATCGCAATGCCATACCTCGAATAGCAGTAGTCAAAGCCCGCTTGAAGAGCATTCTTAGAACCCTAAATACAGGTTTAGGGTTTGCCTTATATACGTATTCAATAACTGTTATAACCAGTTAAATACACCGTAGAAGAAAAATGCTACGGATTAGAAATTAAACTAAATTAATATAGTTTATATCATAATTTATATCATTTTTCGACTACGGCCTACTAACTGAATTAGTAATCAGATAACAATTTCATTATATTAACTAATTACATAAGATTGTGAAACAAAACATTAGTATATGGTGATTTTTAAATATTGATGAAATTAGATATTGAAAAAGATACAATATATGTTAACTAAGGACCTGCATGTACTGGGCGTGCTTGGGTGTACGTGCGTTGCGTGCCAGACCACGCAACTATACCAAAGATATAGAGAATATTTCACTTGCTAAACCTAAGTGCCGAGGAGGATTGTAAGAGAAATAATCTTCGTTCAAAATTCTATATCTTGTTGATGACCCTAAATATCTTGGACTGTTTGGGGTATGTCTAGGATACATTTTTTTTAGATAATGAAAAGTGATATGTTTAAGTGAAACACTAATGGCTATTGATTAAGCTTATGTACATGTACATCAATGCTCTTTTCTCAAATGATATGTGGAAAAGCACTTGAATAATTGTGTAAATAACAATGTGAAAACTAATTTTTAAACCAGTATCTATGTGTGCATTAATGGCAAATAGATACAATAGATTTATATATTCATATAAAGAACCACACTAATGAATTTACAAAAATGGTAATGGCATAATAACTTTTCATTTCTAGTTTTTTTTGACACCAGTCTTTGTCTTGGTTAATAGGTCATGTGGCATATTAGTTAATTGTGTTTTTTATGTTGTTCACTAGATGTATCTCGGATTGTTTTCTTTGTTTTCATTCTTGTTTAAAATTTATGGATGTTTGGTGTTTATAAGGTTTATTCCAAAACAAACATCAACAATGAGGTTTAAAAAAATATAACCATCCAATTGATTTTAAAGGAGTTTAGAATAACCATTATATGAGCCATGTGGAGTTAAGGTTGTCATTGATGAGGCCACATAAGTTTAGGATCTAGGAAGGGTGTTTATAAGATCTCTTGTGCCAAGGGTTTTTTAAAAATATAACCATCCAATGGTCTTTAAAAGGGGAGTTCAAAATAACCATTGAATGGGCTAGGTGGGCTCAGGTTTTAAAGTGGCCATCAATTGTGGTCACATGGGTTTAGAACTTACGATGGTCAGTGTTTATAAGATATTGGGTGCTAAAGATTATTTTAGAAAAACCTCAGCGCCAAAGATTTTATAAAATATAATCATTTTGAGGATTATTTTAAAAAGAAAGTTTAACAAACCCTTTGGATGAGACCACATGGGCTTAAGATTTAGGTCGTTGAATAAAATCATGTGGGTTTAGGATTACAATAGCCATTGAATAGAGTATTTATAAGATCCTCAGCAGCGAGGTTTTTTCCTTTAAAATATAATCGTTTAGATGGATTTTAAATAAGGAGTTCATGATATAACTGTTTAATGGGCCACACGGTCTTAAGATTTAAGGTGGTCATAAAATTGAAGCTACATGGGTTTAGGATTTAGAATGACTATTGCATATAATGTTTATCAGATCCTTGACATTGAGGTTTATTTTAGGAAAAACTCAACATCGAATACTTTTTAGAATATAACTTTTTTGATGGATTTTAAAAAAAGGAATTTAAAATTTAACAATAGGATAAGTCCATGCAATTTAGGGTGTCGTTGATGAGGATTTTCTAAAATATAACCATTCCAATGGATTTTAAAAAGGAAATTAGAATTTAACCATCAAATGGGTCATATAAGCTTAAAATTTAATATGGTTGTCGTTGGGACCATTTGGGTTTAAAATTTAGGATGGTCGGGGTGTTTATAAGATCCTCGGCACTGAGGTTTGTTTTAGAAAAACCATAGTGCCAAGGATTTTCTAAAATATAATCATTTTAATGAATTTTAAAAGAGAGTTTAAAATAATAATTCAATGGAGTCACATGGGCTTAGGATTTAGGATGGTCATCAGATGGGGCCACATGGGTTTAGAATTTAGGATGGTCATTAAAAATGGGTGTTTATGACATTCTCGATGTCGAGGTTTATTTTAGAAAAACCTCAATGTAGAGGTTTTTATAAAATATACCTTTCAAATGGATTTTAAAAAGGGAATTCAGGATTTAACCATCAGATGGATTTAATATTTATGATGATTGTTGTATTGAGTGTTTATTAGATCCTTATCATTGAGGTTTATTTAAAAAAAAACCTTGAATTTTCTAAAATACAATCTTTTCAATGGATTTTTAAAAAAGAAGTTTAAGATTTAATTGTTAGATGGAGCCATGTGAGATTAAGATTTAGAGTGGCCATCGGATGTGTGTTTAGGATTTACAATGGCCATGTGAGATTAAGATTTAGAGTGGCCATCGGATGGGGCCACATGTGTTTAAGATTTAAAATGGTCGTTAGCTAGAGTGTTTTTAAGATCCTCGACACTAAGGTTTATTTTTTAAAAAACCTTAATGCCATGTTTAGAATTGAATTGTCGAATGGGCACCTCCACTTCAACTTTAAAAAGTTCTTCAAACTCGTCTAATAATAACACCAATAAAAGATCAAGAATGTCTCATCCAACTAAAAACTTATTCCAAAGGGATATATATACTACTCAATATTGCATTAGTTTCTATTAAGCTATTTGTATATAGATTCAAAACTTTAACATTCAATGCTCCACTTTTACATTGTTTTGTATGCATATAATTGACGTCATCCCAATGAATGTATATTATCAAATTTTTTATTATCCCCTCTATTAAACATGAAAAAAAGGGAAACCCCACCTTTTCCTGTTTAACCAGTTTTCTTTCTCCTAACCTTTAAAAAATGCTAGACACTATCTTTACATCAATCTCACACATGTATATATTAAAACTCCTTCTCTTAATACCACAATGACTAGTCTCCGAAGTCAAGGGCAAGAACGAATTTTAGTTATTGCCTTGTTAGATCCATTCATTAAGAGTATACATAACACACACACTCAAGATCTTATAATATGCACCTTCATTACTAACATGAATACAAGAGACAAAGTGTGAAGACTCTCTCTCTTATGCTGGAACTTCTTGTGAAAACCCCTTCTCTCGTGTCCTAACTACTCCTTAACTACCCTTCATCTCGCCACGTCATCCTTTTCCTTTTCCTTTTCCTTTTCCTTTCCTTACTCACCTTTTCCTCTCGGCAAAGATTTTCTTCCTTCACAACCTTTTCCTTCCATGCTTACTACAGACCTTCCTACCCCTTATTCTCTCACAGTAAGATGTCCTATGCTCCTAATATTTTACTTTTACACCCCTCTTATGGATAAAAATCAAAATTTATTAAACATTGTGGGTAAGAAAGTGTATAGTTTCCATTATGCAAAACCATCATATGTACTCAAGGGCAATGAAGTTTGTACATGTGGTAAAAAAACATGTGGTTTAGCTTATGGTTTCACATTGGCATGTGACTATTGCTTTTGTAAGACATGCACGACCACAAACTCTATTGATTATATTACTCTTAAGAGTATATTGCAACTTAAAACTTATATCAAAAGTATTTGCTAAGAGGATTTAAGGCATTGGCAGAATTAAGATGCATGGAAAAAGAAAAAAACATAATCAAGTCCAATGCTTTTAAAGAAATTTGGGTGGGTACAAAATGGTGTAAATACTGGGCCTTTGTTGATCCGAACCGAGAATATTTACTTCATTTACAATGTATCAATTGTTAAAGAAATATATAATGTTGACCCAAACTTGATCCTGGTAGCACACACATTTCTTATTAAAACTCGACATTCCTAATTGTTCAAACATGTTATTCAATAATTGACTTCTATGTGAGATGGTACAATGCTTCACTCTCCATGTTCAATTTGGTACAAAACCTTGGCAAAAGAATGAAACATTTTTAAAATGTAACTTTGAATTGCTTCTACAATATGACCTTATTTAAATATGAGTTAAGAGTTCAAACACAAACTTGCACACTTAGTTTGCACTGTAAAAATTTTCATTTTTAATATCTCATGTTCACTTTCGTGATTGATTTTTATAAAAATTTTCATTGTTGGGCATTTCATTTACTAATTACTTTAAAAACTAGCTTTATCTTTTTCATTTATTATTTCTTTTTTAACATGATTTTTATATATAAAAAGATCTTTATCTTGATCTTCTTGTTTACTTCCTAATGCAAAACAAAATCTAAATGATAAAATAAGTCATTTTGACCCTCTTCACTAGAATGTAGAACACAAGTCCAACATTTAGAAATGTGTGATTCTTGTGTAATTTTTTCATGATGCTGATTGTTTGCTTCTTGTTGCTTGTGATATTTACAATTCCCTCTACTCACATCTTGCTTGTTACATCTTGTGCAAAAATAGAAATAAGGCTTGTTTCAGCCTTATAATATCGAATACTTTAAGTTATATAATAAAGCATACATAAAATCACACATTGGTTCATGTATGTACCCTAAGTTATATAATGAACTATGTATAAAACCAAATGGTGCAAAAGAACATATGTCTAAACACATGATTAACCATGTCGATGCAAAAAACTCTATTTAAAAGCTAACTTGACATTTAGTTATGAATAAAGTTATGTGTTTTTTGTCAAAGTCATAAAAAAAAATTATAAAATTCAAAAGTCACACATTCTAACTTGTTGTGTTCTTTTGAAAATGTAATCTCCTATGGTGTCAAATTTGTTTAGGGTCTAGTAAATCCTTATGAATTTTCTCTATATATTTTCCAAATTGGTATGCATGGATGATATTACATGTAGAAGAAATATGCTTGTATTAAACCGGCCCACACCCACACCATAAATAAGAAGGACCAATGAATATATGTCACAAAGTGAAAACCTTGGTGTTGAGGTCATAAAGTTTTTTATAATCTAGTTCCACTATGAACTTCCATCTAATACTTAAATCTTAAACCCTTTTTAGAATCTATAAGCAATGTTATATTTTAGAAAAAACCTTGGCATCAAAGATCTTATAAACACTTTATCCAACGACCATCCTAAATTTTAAACCTATGTTATTAAAGTTTTAACTTGAAGAGTCAATATGTGGCAACATGTGGTTGCTAGTGGCCATCCGACATTAAATACCTTATGTGAGCAATGTTAAGTCTTCTAAGACGACCTCAAGAGTCTGACTCAAATGCCCAAATAAGCATGAGATTTAGAGTCTTACCCTAAATCCCTAAATTGATTGTCCCTTAAACCCTAGAGAATAACCTGAGTAGACTTTAGGATCCTACCCCAAAAGACCTAAACAAGTTCATGTCCTAACCCCATCAAGGAGACATGTCTCACACAAACCCTTGTGATAGATCTAAAACATTGCCATATACCTTTTATGAAATCACCCTCATTCACGAGTACAACCCCTTTAGGGTGATAAGGGATACCCTAAACCATGACTCACCCCTAAGGGTTTGAGTAGCCAAGTCATACCCTAGACACAGGGTTGGTACTTAGTGCCAACATGAATGTGTGCCTAAGGTAAACACAAGTGTTTGTGCTAAGCAACCCTTAAAGTTAGGTTTAGAGAATCCCAAGTACACGACCACGTGAGTGCCTCATGAAATGGCTTTTGTTAATCAGCTTAGGTTGTTCAATTCCTAGACATGTTCACACACCCTAGGAAGAACACTCCTGGCAAAGTGTGCTTGTTAGCACCCCTGATTATGAGACTTAACCTCCCTTGAGTAGATGCCATGGCTTAACACCCTAATGTAAGTACAAGCATGCATATCCAATCCTTCAGCATTAAACTCATGATAGAACCCTAAAGGGCATGCCTTGGGTATTGTATTGTGTGTCATCTAACCTAATGTCATATATTCATGTGACATTTTTCCTAAGATATGAGCTATTTCCCCATAACCCCTTAGATTCAAGAGCTACACTTGGTGCCATAAATGTGGCTTATATGTCAACATTGAAAACCTTTGTGAACCTTCATAAACATAGTAAAGAGAACTTGTCAACCAAAAACCCATACCCACAATTGAATAAAGACACAAATGTGTCCTACATAGTTGTAAATGTTGTTCTTAACTTGTTATGGAGGAAGAGGCTAGAGATATGTCTCAACCTCTGATTAGTGAAATGTGTACTTCAACAAGACCTCCCAAGTGCTGATTTGCCAATGATAAGGGTTGGACAACCCTTAGGGTATGACGTCCCTCTGTTGTGCCGCCCTAACTTCCAGATGCTAGGGGTATGTCTCACCTTCGGGGTAGCTTACCCTTAACGTTGGTAGGACGACACAATATGGGTTATGCCTTGACAACATAAACTAAAGTCTACATAGGTAGGAGCGTAACGAGTTCACTTATAAAACCTAAGAACTCTCACTACAACTAACCTACCTTATTTTTGTGATGGAGCTTGTCTTCCCTTTCTCCTTCCCCTTCCCCCTCTTTTCCTACTTGTGTGAATGGGTTTAGCACAAAAAGCTATCTAGAACACTAAAAATGAGGGAGAGTAAAGTTTTTTGCAAATACATAATGAGACCCTACTGAACCATCATTAAATACCCAAGTGCACTAAGCAAACATATTTCATCAACACTTAAGATTCATCAATAAAATTCAATATGTAACAACAATCAATGTCCAAAGTAAAGAACAATCACAATAAAAAACTATGACACACATGGCTCCATCCACCTTAAATCCTGAGCCATATGGCTCATCTGACAGTTAATCCCAAACTCCATTTTAAAAATCATTAGAATGATTATATTTTAGGAAGTCCTCATCATCGAGGATCTTATAAACACCCTATTAAACATCCATCCTAAATCCTAAACCCATGTGGCCCCATCGATGGTCACCCTAAATCCTAAGCTCAAATGGCCTATCTAACAATTAAATCCTAAACATTTAGAATGATTATATTTTAGAAAATCCTCAATGCCAAAGATCTTATAAACACCCTATCTAACAGCTACATAATCCTAAACCCACGTAGCCCCATCCCACAGCCACCCTAAATTCTAAGCCCACATGAGTTGATTATGCTCTTTCACTTGAGCACAATGATATGCTTCTTTTTAAATGGTTTTAACTCAGAGTTTTTGTTTGGTTTATATTGTTGATCATCTTACCCAATGTGAATTATTAAAAATGTCTAATGAAGACAAGTTTAGTTGTTGTCATGACCCGATATAGGATATGGAATAGCTGTCATGACCCGATATAGGATACAATATACAGGATACAGGATACGGGATACAGGATATGCCTATATATGCCTACAAGATATACTTATAGGATATGCCTACAGGATATACCTACATGATATGCCTATAGGATATACTTACATGATATGCCTACAGGATAAGGGACATTATTTTTAGCTCATGACTAGGTTAGCCTTTGGAGTATATTTTTAGCTCATGTAGATTAGCTCTTGGAGTTGTGAGCATAAAAGCTCCAACCTAATTGTTGTACAATCAGTTACTATCAACACTAATCATTCTATGATCATTATTGTCTTGTTCTTGTCTTACTCCATGCCTCATGTTCTTGTCTTGTTCCTAGTTCTTGTCACAACCTTTCCCTCTCCCCTTATGCCAACTAAGCAAAGGGCCAATTGGTGTTTATGAGAGGCCCCTGGTCATGATGACCTAGGTCCGCTTGGGTCTTTTGCCCACATATCCCACATATCCCACAATCTTTACCCAGGTAGTCATTTCACCAAGTTAGAACTATGACACTCAAATGTCACACACCTTTCCCTCTCCCCTTATGCCAACTAGGCAAAGGGCCAATTGGTGTTTATGAGAGGGCCCCTGGTCATGATGACCCAGGTCCGCTTGGTCTTTTTGCCCATATATCCACATATCCCACAATCTTTACCCATGTAGTCATCTCACCAGGTTAGAACTATGACACTCTCCACCCATTTGAGAAAGCATCCACAGACTTCAAGGGGTTGCTACTATGCCTTCCTCCAGAAGGTGCAGCTAGAGGCGTTTCTACTCATGCCCTTCTCTAGAAGGTGCAGCTAGAGGCGTTTCTACTCACGCTTAGCTCTACTTACGCTTGACTCGCAACCCAGCCCGCAAGCTGTACTCGTATCACATGTCAATCGGGCCAGAGGCGATCACAGAGCCGCTTGGTTGTACACATGTGATCGAGGGTTTAGTTAGGCAAGGACAAGTGCGCCAACCCTCAAGCTGTACTCGTATCACATGTCAATCGGGCCAGAGGCGATCACAGAGCCGCTTGGTTGTACACATGTAATCGAGGGGTTTAGTTAGGCAAGGACAAGTGCGCCAACCATGATTACCAGGTTAGAACTATGACACTCTCCACCCATTTGAGAAAGTGGATGCCCTCATCCACAGACTTCAAGGGGTTGCTACTATGCCTTCCTCGCAACCCAGCCGCAAGCTGTACTCGTATCACATGTCAATCGGGCCAGAGGCGATCACAGAGCCGCATGCCTTCCTCGCAACCCAGCCCGCAAGCTGTACTCGTATCCACATGTCAATCGGGCCAGAGGCGATCACAGAGCCGCTTGGTTGTACACATGTGATCGAGGGGTTTAGTTAGGCAAGGACTCGCAACCCACGCAAGCTGTACTCGAGGGGTTTAGCAAGCAAGGCGACACAGAGCCGCATGCCTTAAGCGCAAGCTGTACTCGTATCACATGTCAATCGGGCCAGAGGCGATCACAGAGCGCTTGGTTGTACACATGTGATCGAGGGTTTAGTTAGGCAAGGACAAGTGCGCCAACCTTAGTGGCGTGAGCTTTATTCAAAGTTCACCCCCTGATGAGAATCGAACCTGGGACCGCTTGATACCAAATGTCAGAGCCTTTCCCTCTCCCCTTATGCCAACTAGGCAAAGGGCTAATTGGTGTTTATGAGAGGGCCCCTGGTCATGATGACCCAGGTCCGCTTGGGTCTTTTTGCCCACATATCCCACATATCCCACAATCTTTACCCAGGTAGTCATCTCACCAGGTTAGAACTATGACAGTTCTTGTCTTGCTCTTAAGTCAAGCCTCCTTACTCTTGGATCGTGGCTTGACATTTATAGTAACTCATTCATAACTCCCGATTTTTAGTTACTTTTTTTTTCTCCTTAGCTTTTCTCCCTTGTTTTCCTCATTTCTTTCACGAATCATGGCAGATTTTGAGCAATTTTAATGCGAGCACCAAATATTACTTCATGAGCTTGCCACTTTGTGCCAAGTGGTCACAAATCTGCAAGGTTCCACCAACGCGGTGCATGCAGCTGCTGATGCATCCTCCAAGGCTGCTACATAGGCTCTCTCTCAAGCATCCATGGTTTTCTCTTCATCGAACTCTTTTTCAGAGCCAAAGATTAGCATGCAAGAGAAAGTTCAGTGGCAATCACGTCGATTTCCAAGGTTTCCTGAATCAGATCAGGCTTTTGATCCGCATGCAACCGTGCCGCTACTCGACTGATGCACAAAAGGTTGGCCTTTTGGCATCCTTACTAGTTGGATCTCCATGGGCTTGGGTTGCCCCTTTGTTGGAGCGTGATGACCCATTAATGGAAGACTTTGAAGGATTTGTGGTTGCCTTTGAAGCCTGCTTTGGAGATCCCGATAAGTACCGTTTCACATGCATAAAGTTATAAAAGCTCACACAGGATTCCGACCAGCTTCCGTCTATGCATCACAACTTTGCATGAACATTCTATGGGACGAGACTACATTGATTGAACACTTTTGTTTGGGTTGAGGGATGACGTGAAGGACCTTCTCCTTACGTTACCGAATGCCCAAACCTTAACGAAGATCATGCAACAGGCCGTTCGCTGCAACAATTGTTTGTTTAAGCGTCGTTAAGAAAAATCTCGTCAGCAATTCCTACAAGCCAATCCTGTAGCTGTAGCACATGTTCTATGACACCTTTTGGAGTAGTTCCTATGAAGGTTGAAAAATACAAGCGTAGCCCACTTTCAACTGTAGAGAAGCAACGTCGTCACAGTGAGAACTTATGCTTGTATTGTGGTGAAGCAAGACACAAGGTGGCAGAATGTCTTATTAAAGCCAGGAAGTTCAAGATGCGTGAAGTTTGAAGCTGAAGTTCAGTTGGAAAACTTCAATGTCCACTTTGTTTAGGAGCCGCGAAGTTGGACGTAGGTGCAGGCTCCATTGGTGCTGCTCATACCATTCCATCACTCAAGTTTCTTGTACACATTTGCCTCAATAATCAAGAGCTCAGGGAGTTTGCCCTTTAGACACTGGTGCAAATGCATACTTCATGGATGACACTTTTGTAACTCAGCATAGCATTCCGGTGGTGAAGTTGAAGCGTGAAGTTCCTGTAGAGGTTGCAGATGGTCGTTTGATTGCTTTTGGCACAATTACCCATGTTACCACATCTCTCTCTTGAACTCTTGGCACATTCAACTATTCGATTCCTTCAACTTGATCAAGACTTGGACAACTCCCATCGTTTTGGGCATGCCATGATTCATGGTTGCAAATTCTCAAATTGACTGGAGGTCTAGGATGCTCACGTTTCCCTCCCGACAGCCAGGATCAATCATATACTTCATGCATGCAGGATATGACCTTAGTGTTGAGATAGTACAAGCTACAGGATTGACCGTGCCTATTCTATATCAGTGTTGAAAATTCCTCCTCGACAGGATTCACCTCATGTTAATTCGTCAGCACATCCGCAGGCTCTCTCCACTCCTGTAAGTTCACGAATTCATGTATGGGGTTCTTCCCAATCTTGTATCAGTGTCGAAGGTTCCTCCTCAACAGGATCCACCTCCTGTTAGTTCGTCAGCACATTCGTAGGCTCTCTCACTCCTGTGCTCACAGACTTCTGTATAGGATTCTTCCAATCTTGTACATTCGTCAACATCTGCACAGCTTTCCCAAATCTTGCCTCTTTGATTACTCTGCTTTTGTTCCATCCCCCAAGATCCTTCCTATTTTTCATTCACAGCTCCCCCTTCTCCTCTCCAAGTTCTTACCACTACTATGCATGAACTTGCTACTGATCATACTCCTTTTCATCTCTTTGCTTTTCAAGTAGCTCTTACGTCCTCTTCTACTCTCCTGTTTTTCAATCTCTTCTACTTCTTCCTTGCCATCCCAAGTATCACTATTCTAGGACATTTTTGATAAGCACAAGGCTGCAGTTCTTTTATTCATAGGTCCTACGACTGTTGTATCAATCTTGCGGAAGGGAAGACTCCACCGTTCGGATCGATTTATGCACTGTCACTTACAGAATTGGAGGTTCTTCGCCAGTACATCAAGGAAACTTGGCATCCGGCTTCATTCATCACTCAAAGTCCCTTGTAGGAACACCTATCTTCTTTGTCAGAAGAAATATAGGATTTGCGTTTGGTTGTGGACTATAGGAGTTTGAATCAAGTCACTATCCGGAACTGGTACCCATTACCATTGATCCCAGAACTTCTCGATGCTGCGAGAGCAAAGGTGTTCACGAAAATCGATCTACGAGGGCCTACAATCTTGTACAAATTCGTCCAGGCGATGAGTGGAAGACTGCCTTTCATACAAGGTATGGACATTTCAAGTACACGGTGCTGCCTTTCGGACTTACAAATGCCCCAGTCATGTTCCAACACATGATTTCGTGACTTCTTGGACTAGTTTGTGGTGATCTACCTCGATGACATTTTGATTTCTCCAAGGACTAGGTGGCACATGAAACATGTACGACTAGTTCTACAAAAAGCTTCGCGAGCATGGCCTATATGTGAAGTTGGAGAAGTGTTTTTTTGACAGGGATACTGTGGAGTTCTTGGGCTACATCGTCTCTCCTGCTGCGTTTCCATGGATATGCACAAGGTGAAGACTATCGTGGAGTGGGAGAGGCTCAGTCTGTATGAGACGTACAATGTTTCCTTGGCTTTGCAAACTTTTATAGGCGATTCATACAGGACTTCTCCATACTTCCACTCACGGAATTCACCAAGCGCACATGGGTTTTCTCTTGGTCCAATAAGGCAGAACATGCATTCATAGCACTCAAGGACGCCTTCACAATAGCTCCAATTTTAGCACATCCTAATCCTTCTCGTCCCTTCTTCGTTGAAGCAGATGCTTTGAACTTTACAGTAGGTTCTATCTTATCTCAAGTTGGAGAAGACAAGTTACTCCATTCTGTAGCCTTTCACTCTCGTAAGTTCCTTTCGGCAAAGATCAATTACGAATTCATGACAAGAAACTCAAGGCCATTATGGATTCGTTCGAGGAGTGGCGGCACTTCCTGGAAGATGTTGCGCATCTTGTACAAGTTCTTATGGATCACAAGAACCTAGAGTTTTTTCAAACGGCTCGAGTTCTCAGTTGGCGACAGGCTAGGTGGAAATTCCTATCACATTTTGATTTTGTCATCGTCTACAGGCCTGGTTTTCGAAATGGCAAAGCAGATGCATTGTTTAAGTGCTCTTATCTTGCACCGACCCCGGGAGATCTTGCATATGACTGTCAAAATCAAGTGTTGTTGGGTCTGATCGATTTTGGCTTGCAACACTATAGGTTCATCAGGCTCTAGCAAATTCAACACTTCTACAGGACATCCGTTTGCAATTGGCTACAACGACTTGGCAAAGAATGTGTTCTCACACAATGGTCCTGACATTGCAAACTCCCCTTCCTCCAGTTCCCGTACAGACTACAAGTTGTTTGCCATACAGGACGGACTCCTGTACCGGGGAAGGTCTCATGCATTCATGTTGGTGTTTACAGGACTCGTGTGGTACAGGATTGTCATGATACCCCGACAGGACATTTTGGTGTGGTTAAGACAGTTGAGTTGGTGACTTGCAACTATTGATGGCCTGGGTTGCGAGGTTTTGTGGAAAAGTTTATACGGAGTTGTGACAGTTGCAACAGGTCGAAGATGTCTTGTCATGCACCCTCTAGTCTTCTTCGTCCTCTTCCTATTTCCTCTGCTCCTTGAAGATTCATTTCTATGAATTTCCTCACAGATCTTCCTCCTTCTCGTGGATTTGATGCATTCTTGTGGTGGTTGACCATTTCACCAAACAGGATCATTTCTTACCATGTAACAGATGGCTACATGCTAGACAATTGCTGAGTTGGTGATCCGTGAAGTGTTCCGACATCATGGTCTTCCTGAGAGCATTGTTTCTGATCGAGGCCCACAATTCATGTCTAGATTTTGGCGAGAGCTTCTCCGAAGTCTACAAATTAAAGCGGATCTTTCTTCAAGATATCATCCACAAACTAATGGGTAGTTAGAATGCACGATTCAGACCTTGGAGTAGTATCTTCATTACTTCATCAGTTACCAATAGGACAACTGGTTGGACCTTCTTCCTATGGCGGAGTTTGCTTACAACAACTATTTATGCATCTACATTCAGACACCTTTCTTCGCTTTTCCAGGCTACCATCCACGTTTTGACTTTGCTCCTCATGCTTTTCCTTCTTCCGCTCCTGCAGTACATGATCATCTCCAGCATCTTGATTAGGTACAAGATGATTTTCAAGTTCATCTTCAGCATGCACAGAAACGGTATAAGTGTCATGCTGATGTTCATCATTAGCCGGCACCTGCATACAAGATTGGTGATCTCATGTGGCTTCTTCGTCGACATATTCGCACCAACAAGCCTTCTTCTAAGTTGGATTTTTAATGATTGGGCCCTTACAAGATTACAATCCTGTAGCTTTTCGACTAGAGCTACCATCTACTGTGAAACTTCATCCTGTGTTTCACACCTCTTTGTTGGAACCTTATCATCCTTTTTTCTCTTCCTGGTCGTGCTTTTTTCCTCCCCCTCATGTGGTCATTAACGATGAATCTAAGTACGAAGTTGCAGCCATCTTTGATTCTCGTCTTCATCGCCGCCAACTTCAATGCTTAGTGGATTGGAAAGGTTATTTGCCTACTGATCACACTTGAGAACCTACATCCAATTTACTCCATGTTTCTTCCAAGGTTGCTGCCTTCCATTAGCGTTATCTTGCTAAACCAGGTCCCAAGATTCGTAGAACTCGTCCTTAGGGAGGAGGTGTTGTCATGACCCGATACAGGATACAGGATACGGGATAGCTATCATGACCCAATACATGATACAGAATATTGGATACAGGATACATGATATATGATATGCCTACAGGATATGCCTATAAGATATATATATAGGATATGCCTACAGGATAAGGACACTATTTTTAGCTCATGACTATATTAGCCCTTGGAGTATATTTTTAGCTCATGCCTAGATTAGCTCTTGGAGTTGTGAGCATAAAAGCTCTGACTTAATTATTGTACAATCAATTACTATCAACACCAATCATTTTACGATCATTCTTGTCTTGTTTTTGTCTTATTCCCTGCCTCCTGTTCTCGTTTTGTTCCTAGTTCTTGTCCTGCTCTTGAGTCAAGCCTTCTTGCTTTTGGATTGTGGCTTGACAATTATAGGCGTTGTAATTGGGAGACTATTAAGATAAGGCTTGTTTAAAAAATATTCTAACATATTATATGGAACTCAAAAGGAGCAAAATTGGGAACACTACTTGGCCCAAGTCTTAACTACTGAAATAGGAACATTAGTAAGACTTAAAGGAGCTCATAGAGATATTAGCATTCATGGAAAAAGCTCCTAACTCACTTATTATGAGTTTTTTTGTCTTATGGGTTTTCTAATGTTTTTCATTTTGCTAATTTGATTTATTGTCTTAAACTATTATTGATATAATGTATGCTCAAGCTTTAAATCAATGTAAGAAGGTAAATGAGAAATTTTTTCTAGCATTGCAACCCCCTAGAAGAAGAGCTAGGCTTCAACATATTGTTGTAAGCCGAACAAGTAAAATGTTTTTTACTCATTTTCAGTATCTATTCTCTCGACTTGGATACTAGTAAGCAAATAAGCATAAGATCTTTTCCCAATCAATTGCATATTTCTTATGTGTTAACAAGACTTATAACTCTGTTGGTTTTCAAGCGAGTTAAAAATATTATCACAAATTATAACAATATTATATTAGTTTAGTAGGAACCATGGATGGACATAAGATTTATTAGATATAACTTTAGAACTTTACAAAGAACTAAATATTTTAAATAAAGATGAGCATATGACAATCTTAGAACACTCAATTAGGTAAGGCCATATACTTGATGACATTTTCAATTATGATGAAACTAGAGGCATTTGACAAAATGGAAGCTAAGTTTAAAGTATTGCACAATTTACCAACAAATAATAAGGATCATGAAAAAACCTAAGTTAAACACCACATGAGGTATTACATAAATCATATGTTTAAATATAAGATTTTTTAACCATTAATGTAAATTTGTATGTTCTTTTTTATGTCTATGCACTTGTTTAAAATTAAAGATAGTGATGGTCTATCACCATCACAATGACTAAAGAAGAACTTGTTACAATGCTTTCAAAAATCATCATGTGCATATATACCCACTCTAATTGTTAACGGAATACTTATTTTAAGTTCATAATTAGTAGCGAAAGAAATATGGAAATTGATAATGGAGAGTGGATCATAAGGTTGGAAAAATTATATTAAAAAAGTGGAATAGTTGGCTCATTAAAATCAATACAAACTACAAGTATTGAACATAAAGTAATAATAGAGAATATAATAGTTCTGAGGCAACAAAAAATGATTACTCATATGTATCTCTTTTACTTCAATCAGATAGAAATAATACTTGTCAAAGACCTCAACTACGAATGTAACTGTTAAAGGCCAAAAATATAGCATGTAAGAACTGCATACATAGGACTTTCCTACGGTGGAGGAATAACTTGTAGGAAAGTAGTAGGAGGAAAATCCTATAGGGTAGGAAAGATCCTACGGCTGTAGAAGCAAACAGTTATGACGGTTGGAGGAGGACAGGATTCGGTTAGGGCAAGGGGCGAGAAGGGAGAGACTATGAAGGCTATGAAGGCTATGGAGAGCAATGCATGAGAGAGAGAGTATCTTTGGGAGAGAAGTAAGTCTCCACACTTGCTATCTCTTTGTATTCATATAGTAATGCAAGTGCATATTTATGGTGTATTGTGAATGCTTATACATGGCAATGGCCAAAGCAAAATCCTATCCTTGACCTTAGAGACGAGATAAGTATATATATAGAGCTCTCTATTGGACGAAATCCCTACACTTTAACTTGCAAAGCTTTTCCTGCGCTGTGAACAGTGTTTTCTGCACACAGGAAAGTTTTGTATGTTAACACATGGCGACCACGGAGGGATTTCGCCATTGTTGTGGAAGGAATTTCCTAAGTGAGAAGTGACATAGCTCTGAGAGAAGTAGAGCTTAAGTGAAAAAGAAGTGTGTATATATATGATGATGGATGGAGCCTTGGAGGCAACATAATCCTAACTCGTCTCTAGCAAGAGAGAGAGATAATAGGCAGGCCGAGAGAGAGGCTGCCCGAGCTGAGCAAATAGAGCTTGCTAATAGGCAAGAAGCTCTTATAAAACTCATTGATCAGATAGGAGAAAGTGCTGCTAAAGGTGTGGAGGATATACAATACGGTGACTATCAAACTGCAGGAGAAGAGGAGTTGGAAGGAACTCCTCGGAGAACAGGATTTCCTATTAGACCAGGAGGAGTATCTCCTGGAAATTCCCCTCTTGGTGAGGAGGAAGGTGGTAGAGAAAACCCACCGAGTATGTCTAATATGACACTTTTCCCCGGAATGTTGGGAGGCACATTGATGTTCCCAATATTTTCCGCAGGAAAGAAGGAAAATCCTAAAAGACATTTATTGCAGTTTGAGGAAGTTAAAGTTGTATAAAGTAAGCAATGCAGATAAGTTGCTTATATTTCCTCACACATTAAAAGGAAATGCATCTGATTGGTATTATGAGTTGGAGAAAGATGTGAGAGAAGATTATGAGAAAGTTACAGAAGCTTTTAAAGAATACTTTAAAAAGGAAGAGTTGCCTGAAGAGCACTTAGAGAAGCTCAGAAATATCCTACAAGGAAAAACTGAAACTCTAGAGGAATATACACACCGTTTTAAAAAGCATGAAAAGAAATGCTCACTATATGTTAAGGAAGAAGCTTTGCTTCAATGGTATAAGCAAGGATTGCAGAAGCCATATAGGCATTATGCAATGACAATTGAGGAAGTAGACAGGAAAGATCTTGTAAAGCATCTTAAAGATTATGAGAAGAAGAGGAGACAAATAGAAAACATAGCAGAAGGAAAGATAAAATCCTCAAGGAGAAAGGAGGATAGTTCAGATGATGAGGATGAACCTATCAAAGTTCGGGATTATAAGGCTGATGAGAGAATGTTATTACAGCTAGTTAAGTCCTTGAAAGGTAATCCTGTGTATAAGGAATTAGATGCCAAAGTATGGTGTGCCAAGTGTAAAAATCCTGGACATACTAAGGATGAGTGTAGACTACAGTTGCCAAAATGTCAAATATGTGATAAAGAAGGACATTCGGCAAAAGACTGTAAGTATTTTATTAATCAAAATGTGGCACGTGTGGAAAAAGAAAGGAGAAAAGAAGGAAGAAAGGAAGGCTGGTATAACAGGCCGTTTCCTGTGAGACAACCACCTGTTACCACATTCCCATCTCGGAATAGGAAGCTCTATTATGAGGAACAGCCTGGGAGTTGGGAAGAAGGAAGAAACAGGAATCCTTTTGATAACAGAAGGAATGTTCCTTATACAGGAGGAGATGATAGGCTGTATGAGGGAATCAAACTAGATATGCTCCACCATATAAGCCTAATATGGGAAGGAAGGAGACGTCCTATAGAGGACCAGAAAGATATCCAAGAAAAGAAAGTTATGGAGATCAAAATAACTATAGACAAAGACAAGTACAAGGAAGGAATTCTATTAATCTTACTTGTTATACATGTGGAGAGAAAGGACATATTTCTCCAAATTGTCCTAAGAATCAGCCTTCCACCTCAAACAATGCTCCAAGAGAGAGCTTGGAGCTCGGTTCATTGATGTGAGAATGAGCTAGAAAACCATCCTGCCGTGAGAGCAGTAATCTGTACAAAAAGAAATATATGTCAGAAACAGGAATACCTTCCAGCAGAAGAAGGAAATTCTGTGTATCCATTGCGGGATAGTACGCAAACAATGGGAGAGATGAACACTCATCTCCAAGAACGAGATCTCCCTGAGTATATCTCGGATGATGATACACAACCGACGGATATACCTAAAGATCTAAAAATAACTGATTCTATTTTAGGGAAGAATATTCAAGAGAAAAAGAATATTCCTGTAAAACAGAGTAACCCTAGAAAACAGAGCATTCCTGTGAAACGGATTCAGGATGACGTGGCAGAATCAATGGCTCAAAGTGCATTGAGCCAAGAAATTACAATCACGTTGGGACAATTAATACATATTGCCCCATATATTAAAAATCAAATCTTGGAAATGTTGAACATTGTTCCAAAATCCTTACCTGCATATACAGGAAATGAAATTCACCGAGTAGAAAAACATTATGAAAAAGAAGGTGATTATGATGGGTATGTGCCCAGCATTACTGTATATATTGGTAAAAACAAGATAAAAGAAGTCCTTATAGATGGAGGCTCAGGAGTTAATTTTATTGAGGAACATGCTTGTAAGAAAATGGGTTTAGGACCCATTGAGCCTGCTCCTTTTAATTTAAAAATGGCAGACCAGAGAAGTGTCAAGCCTACAGGTATAGTGAGAGGAGTGACTATATCTATAAAGGGTCTTAAATATAAAGTGTCCCTTATTGTCCTCCAAATGGAAGGAAAAGATACTGTATATACTATGTTATTAGGTAGGCCTTGGCTGAAAACTGCTAAAGTTATACAGGATTGGGGAACAGGAAAGATGACGCTGGGAGAAGGAGAAGGAAAACCGGTGATATACAATCATACAAAAAGGTATGTTAAAAAGGAAAACAGACCCTTATTTTAGAAGGATATGACTGGTTTAATGGCTTAGACGATCAGGAAGAAGTAGAAATCCTGAAAGCATATCCTGACTTAAAAGTCCTGACAGATATAGACTTAAACGTAGTGCTGAAAGGAAAGAAAACTGTTCAGCAGAAGGAAGAAGATAGGCCCGGATTGCAGGAAAAGTTCTATAAGGCAATCCCATATGAGATTGATTTACAGGAACAACCTGCAGAGTATACATATGTGTATACTACAGATCCTTTGCAGCAAGTGAATATAGGTACAGAAAATGAACCTAAAAACCTATTCATTGCTCAGGAATTAGATAAAGAATTCCGGGAAAAAGGATTGAATTTGCTTCAAAAATATCAGGATGTTTTTGCCTGGTCCTATAAAGATCTTAAAGGCATACCTCCTGAATTGTGTACACACACTATACAATTATTACCAGGAAGTGAGCCTGTGAAACAGAGAGCATATAGGATGAATCCTAATTATGCACAGCTTGTGAAGGAGGAGATAGATAAGCTGTTAAGTGTAGGTTTTATTTATCCTATACAGGGTGCACAATGGTTATCACCACTTGTGATTGTTCCTAAAAAGAATGGAAAGTTGAGAGTATGTGTAAACTATAAGAAGTTAAATGATGCCACAAGAAGGATGTTTTTCCTATCCCATTTACAGAAGAAATGTTGGATAGTGTGGCCGGACATGAGATGTATTCCTTTATGGATGGATTCTCAGGATATAATCAGATTCTAGTAGCTCCGGAGGACCAACATAAAACAGCTTTTATAAGTCCATGGGGTGCATATGCATATAAAGTTATGCCATTTGGCTTATGTAATGCACCTTTTACTTTCCAAAGGATCATAACTGATACCTTTAGGGAATATTTATTGGATTTTATGAAAGTTTTTATGGATGATTTTAGTGTATATAGTGATAAAGAGAATCATCTTTATTGTTTAGAAAGGTGTTTTCAGAAATGTAAGCAAAATCAGTTGCTTTAAATCCTGAGAAATGTAATTTTTTTGTAAAATCAGGAGTTCTCTTAGGACATGTAGTGTGTAAGGAAGGAATCCTGGTGGATCAGGATAAGGTTAAAGTTATACTTACCTTACAATCACCGCAGGATCTAAAAGAATTAAGGCGGTTTTTAGGAAAGATTGGCTATCATAGGAGGTTTATTAAGGATTATGCCCAAATAGCCAGACCTTTAACTGACCTTTTAAAGGCAGGAAAATCCTATGATTGGACTCTGTGTCAGGAAGCTTTTGATACATTAAGGAAATCTTTAGTAACAGCACCTATATTAGTGAATCCTAAATGGGACAGGGAATTTCATGTGCAGGTTGATGCCTCAGACATGCAATAGGAGCATCCTTACAGACGCAGGAAGATGGAAAGGACCGTCCTATCTACTATGCAAGTCGCAGGTTAACACCGGCAGAGGTAAACTATACTACCACAGAAAAAGAAGCTTTAGGAATGGTATATGCAATTCATAAATTAGACACTATTTATTAGCTAATAAAGTCAAAATCTTTGTAGATCATAAGGCTTTGTTACATCTTTTAAACAAGCCAGTCCTAACAGGACGTTTAGCTAGATGGTTTCTCCTGTTACAGGTATGATTTTCAAATCATACATAAACCTGGTAGACAGCATGAACAGGCTGACCATTTAAGCCGCATTAAACAGGAGAAGTTCCAATCCAGTACATGGATGACTTTCCTGATGCACACTTGTTTCATGTGCACATTCCTCCTACATGGATGGAGGACATAAAAGTTTATTTGTCGACTGGACTAGTTCCACCATCCTATGAGACTAATGATCAGAAAAAGTTATTTGTCGTGAGGACACGACGTTATTCTTTGGTGGGAGGAAAGTTATATAAGACGGGTCAGGATGGAGTGTTAAGACGTTGGGTGGAACCTTTTGAGGTTATGGATATCCTGAAAGAGGCCCATGCGGGTCTAGCAGGAGGGCATTTTGCAGAGGAAATAACTGCAAGGAAAATATTACAGGCTGGGTTATGGTGGCCTACATTATGGAAGGATGTAGGAGATTTCTGTAGGAAATGTGATAAGTGCCAAAGAGCACATATACCACCTAAGAAACAGGTATATCCTTTAAATCCTATCCTACCACTAGAACCTTTTCAAAGGTGGGGAATGGATTTTATAGGACCTATAAATCCTGTGAGTACAAAAAGGAATCAATATATTCTGGTACTTACGGATTATATGACTAAGTGGGTAGAAGCAGAACCTATGAGGAAAGCTGATGCTTATAATACACCGTGCTATATATAATATGATTATAGTGCGGTATGGAATTCCTAAGGAAATCATAAGTGATAGAGGAAAACACTTTATTAATGAAACAATTCAAACACTTATGGAAGAATTTGTTATAAAACATAAGAAATCTACACCTTATTATCCTCAAGGGAATGGTCAAGCTGAATCTACAAATAAAGTCCTTAAGAATGTTTTAAGGAAAGTGATTCAGGAAAATGGAAAAGACTGGGATGAAAGACTTCCTGAAGTCTTGTGGGCTTACAGGACAGCCTATAAGGTTGTAACAGGAATGACGCCTTTTAAGTTAGCATATGGACTTGAGGCAATAACTCCTGTTGAATATATTGTGCCATCTTTAAGGATTGCTGTAAAGCATAATTTAGGTGAGCAAGAATCCTTACAACGTAGGTACAGGAATTAGAAAAACTGGATGAGATAAGATTACATGCTTTATGGACTGTACAGGCAATTCAGAAAAGAAGGAGAGCCTGGTATAATAGGAAAAGAAAGAAGCATGATATAAGAGAAGGAGATTTGGTCTTGTGGTATAGAGGAAGTGTTGATAAACCACAGGATAAATTAAAAATGAAATGGTTAGGTCCATTCAAAGTCAAGGAGATAAGTGAGGAAGGTGTGGTAAATGTTGAAACCCTAACAGGAGACGGAATGCAGGAAAGGGTAAACATAAAAATTGAGAGGTATGAATCATTTATAGACGTTGAGATATATTCTATACGAATATTCCAATACACTTGGAAATCAGCGCCAAACCTAGATCTAGGGTTTGTAGCTTCTTTCTTCGCGGATATGGCAGGAGGAAGAATACTCTTGTGGTGAAAAATTGCCGATCTCTGCATAAGGCGGCTGAGATCTGGCATGTGGCCATTTTACAGTCATGTTGACGGGATGGGAGATCAATCCAGAGCTGGAGAACGCTCTTCAGGGATTGGGTCTTGAGAAGTATGCTCACCTTCTAGCGCAGGTAAATCCTGATGCGCTACAGTGCTATCATTTCATATGATGGCGGAAAAGATGGTTGGGATAATTTTGTTGCATATGCCGAAGGGAGAAGGATGTTGATTAATGAGAAGGCAATCGAGGTATTTCGGCTGCCATTAGGAGAAGGAGAGTTGGAGGTAGATAAGAAGAATTAGATATCTATCTGAAAGAGGGGAGGCAATACAATAGCAAGCTTGGCTTGCGTGTGGCGGATTGGAGGAGAAGTAGAGCTTGTGGTAAATTTTCTGGTGAACTCTTTTGAGTTCAGACTTTCTTCCACTACAGCTCAAAGACAGTTATGTCGCTGTATGACGCACTTAAGACGGGGAAGTGTGCAGGAGTGCACGTTATCTCCTCAGGAAACTGGGTGAGTATGTTTTTACTGCTCAGGAGAAGGAGATACAGCAGAAGGAGTCTCCGATGATGCATTGGCGTGGATACAGTCACTTGTGAATCATGTGATGGAGTGTGGAGAGGAAGTGAGGAGCAGGAGTATGCTAGTAAGTTGCAGAAGGTGCTCACACCTCAGAACAGGCTGTAGGAAAGAAGGTACAGGAAGTGCTAGTGGGAAGCGTCAGGAGAGTACCAGTAAGGTGATGAAGACACCACCGGGGAAGAAGCAAAAGATATCACGGGTGATGCCGATGCGGAAGTCCGTGCGGAAGGGAAAGACGAAGCCCGGCGGAGAGCATCCATTTGGATGATGAGGATTCGACAGGAACAGGAGAAGAGGAGGAGGAAGAGCACGGAACAGGTTTTGAGGGTGAAGCCGCTGAAAACCAGAGAGCCACAGAAGGTGGGACAGCATCCGGAGAAGAAGACGTTGGAGGAAGTGGTACAAATGGAGCTAGAGAAGCCACATGAACAAGTACCACGACTCAGACGAAGGTAGCAGAGGATAAGCCGAAAGAACAGTCGCAGGATAGGACGTCTGAACACAATAAGGAAGAGAAGTCGCCTGAGTTGCGGGAGATGACGAAGGAGGAGCTACCAACAATGGAGACAGGGAAATCGGTGGAGTTGTCACCGGAGTTAGGGAATAAGGGAAAGGAGATTCCCGGGGATATTCCAGGAACAGTTGAGGAGGCAACTGCAGTTTTGTTGCAGTTACCAACAGGGCAAGCTCAATCACCAAGTGAAGGCATGGGACGTGTTCCAATGACACGGCAGCCATGGTTCAACCGTGGAGCGGCAGGGCATTCTCCAAGAGGAAGAGGTACGTTTGCACGAGGAGGGTATCCTATGCATCACAGGTGGGGGAATGACTCATGCTACGAAGGCGGCTGAAGAAATGGCAACGGAGTTTATGGAACCAGGGACGTTCATGGATGGTGGTAAAGGCGGAAATCCTTCAGACAGGAGGAAGTGCCTATGGAGGTTGAGGTACAGCTGGCGCAGGTTTTGTCTCGTATGCAGCAGGAGATACTGGACAAATCGGCAAAGGTGAGTTCAGCATCGCAGGATGTACCACAGTTGGCTTCAGCATTGTACAACCAGTTTGTGAATATGGGTATACAGTGAAGGACAGAGCAGAATTCGAGGTTGTTGCGGAAGCGGTGGAGGTAGTGATAATGCCGAAGATCAACACCATGCAAGCTACAGTTAGCAGGATAGGAGCACGACCGATGAAGGCAAGGACTCCTAGTCCTACAGTTCTTGAGAGCAAGCCTGTGAGTGTTTCAGAACCTATGCCGATGGCGCAGAAGATAATCAAGACGTAGGAAGAACTCCGACAGGGAGGAGCATTATTGACAGTGCTGGGGGAAGAACTTCAACGACTGCAGTGGAGAACCAGGGTCTCCGACTGCAGGTGGCATCCATGGCACAGGAAATGGAGAAGGTAAAGGCAGAGTTTGTGAGGTACAAGGAGGAATACGAGACAGAGTATCCTGAGGAGCCGCATGAGAATGAGGATGCAGGACAGGTGCAGTGAGGACACTGCAAATCTTTAGGTGGGGAATAGTGTTAGAGGCCAAAAATATAGCATGTAGGAACTGCATACATAGGACTTTCCTACGATGGAGGAATAACTTGTAGGAAAGTAGTAGTAGGAAATATCCTGTGTACAGGAAAAATCCTACAGCAGTAGGATAAATCCTACAGGGTAGGAAGGATCCTACGGTTGTAGAAGCAGACAGTTATGACGGTTGGAGGAGGACAGGATTCGGTTAGGGCAAGCTAGGGCAAGAAGGGGGAGACTATGAAGGCTATGAAGGCTATGGAGAGCAATGCATGAGAGAGAGAGTATCTTTGGGAGAGAAGTAAGTCTCCACACTTGCTATCTCTTTGTATTCATATAGTAATGCAAGTGCATATTTATGGTGTATTGTGAATGCTTATACATGGCAATGGCCAAAGCAAAATCCTATCCTTGACCTTAGAGACGAGATAAGTATATATATAGAGCTCTCTATTGGACGAAATCCCTACACTTTAACTTGCAAAGTTTTTCCTGCGCTGTGAACAGTGTTTTCTGCACACAGGAAAGTTTTGTATGTTAACAGTAACTTTCTTTAAATTATTTCTACTTCTAGGATAATTTTATTTTGCTCGTGTTATGAAAATATTCTCTATGAAAGTTAACATTAAGATGAAGGTTTTCTTTGTTGGGAAGTACTTAAACTTTTACAAACTTGCAGGTATCATTGTTTAACTAATGATTTGCCACCTAAGATTGATGCAACCATAGAAATGAACATATTCACTCTGGCATTTCTCCCATTTGATAGAAGTGGCATTCTTCTTGTTTCACTTATTATTGTAAGATATGCATTTTATTTCATCATGATGAAAACATGGGAGGTTTTTAATTAGGTTTTGAATGAGTTTAAACCCAATCTAATATGAATGGAAATTGGAGATATTGTTTCCATTAAGGACCATTATGGTTTGGTCATTGAAGTCAATAAGAAGAAAAACATAATTGTTTTAAAGTGGTTTTTAAATATATGACATTATTTTGATTTATTTTTTCATTACCAATCGAACAATTACCTCAAAGCTATTAAGCAACATCATCCAATTCATTTTTCTTAAGGAAATCATAAAAAATGTTAAAGCTTATAGACTAAGTGGTTTAAAAAGAATAAAGCAAGTATTTTAAAGCTCATGAAAGTTGATATTCTTTTTCTTAGAGATTTGTTAATGTATCATTTTGCTTTAATATATGGGCTTATTCAAAGAAAGAAGTTTATCAAAATGCAACCTTTGGAGTGGTCTCAAATGGTTACTTTGTCAAAAAATTGTTGTCCTTGTGCATGTTGGGTGGAAGAATGTAGTCAAGACAATATCTCATAACATTGTTTTGATGGGGATGAGATGAAATACCATATTCATGAAGAGTAAAACATTGGTTTATTAAGTGTTTTATCATTAAAATGTTGTTAAACATGGTTTATTTATATACCATGAATATTTTAGAATATACTCATTTTTTCTAAATATTCTTAAAATATGCTAAGTTAAACCAAAAATATTCTAGTCCAAAGGTAAAATAATAAATTAAGTAAAATATTATTGGCACACCTATATTTATAAAGTTTAACATTACCAAAGAATTTTTTAAAAAAAATTGACAATAAAATTCATTATGTTTAAATCTAATTATGTTTTTGTATATGTAAATGTATTAATGTGTGTGTGTGTGTGTATTTCTATATATATATAGATGATTTATCTATTTATATTTATAGGTTTTATTTATATTATATACGGATGCAAATGTATATAATATAACTTTGGCTTTGCAAGTTTGAACTTTATATTAGGCAACAATTTTAGCTCCTCCATAGCTAGGGTCTGCACAACTCCATTTAGTCTTGTCTCTATCTTGTATGAAGACAATGATTTCAACAAGAAGAATAAAGGTTTGCACATCTCCATTCATGACCTCAATTTCTATTTTAGCAACAATGTCTCCCTATGCAGCTCCAAGTACTTTAACAGCATATATCTTTGTCTTTCATGGATAATAATGAAATAACAATAGAAGTTCAAGGACTTTTCTCTAGTATAACTAAGTACTTTTCTGAAGAAGCAATTAGCAAGAAGCATAAGTGAGGCTTTAAAAAAATTTTGCAAATGCTTGGAGAAGGCTCTTTTTTATGTGGTAGAGCAAATTGCAACATCTTAATTGCAAAACACACCATCTTCTTTTGATTGCAAAACACATAATCTTATTTCTTTATTTATTTTTCACACACACACAAATGCATGCAAACACAACCTTTTCTCTCTTTAATCACACACACACAAGCAAACACATCATCTTTTCTCTATTTCACATACACAAATGCATGCAAATACATAATCTCTCCTCTCTCTAATCACACACACAAACACAAATGCATAAAACATATAATCTTCTCTCTCTAGTCAAACACACAAACTTCTCTCTCTAATCACACACACACATACAAAACAACTTACAAACACTCTCTCATGCACACACACACACACACAATTTCTCTCTCACACACAAACACAATTTCTCTCTCACACACAAACACAATTGCATGTAGACACACAATCTTTTCTTTCTTTCTCTTTAATCACACACATACACATACAACACAAACACATGCTCACACATAATTATCTCTCTCTTGCACACACAAACATAAATGCATGTAAGCATATAATCTTCTCTCTCTATGTAATCACACACATACAAACACAAATACATACTTATCATTTATAATTAACACAATCCTAATACATTCTTATTTATGTTAACTTCTCTATTCTTATCTTCATATACAAATGACAATATGTTGGCCTAAAACGTGTTATAAAATTTTAATATCATAAGAGAACATGTCTGATAATGATGAGGATGACATAGAAATGAAAATGAATAAAAATGTTGAAGTGAGACAACTTTATAATAATTTTTTAATTTGATATTTAACTATAAGAATTAGATAATGATTGTGTAAAATCATATTCAAGAAAAAAAAATAATCAACAGACAGATGAGAAACATAACAAATATTCAAGAAGAGGCAAAAATAATTAGAAAAGGAAAAAAAAAAAAAAGGAGCTCTTAATAAAGGTAAAATATACTTTTTAACATTTAATGTTTTTAATGATGTGCTAAATAAACAAGTTAAAAAATATGCAACAAGTCAAGAAAGGAGAACTAAATATCAGAATTTTTATCCAAGAACTAACACGTAGTTACTAAGTGGTCATTCGACATTAATACCATGTGTGAGCAATACAATGCTAAGTCTTTTATGGTAATTTTATAATGAGACTTAGATCGCCAAGTCGACACGAGACTTAAAATCTTATTCTAAGATATTGACTATCCCCAAATCCTAACATAGTTACTAAGTGGCCATTCAACATTAACACTATGTATGAGCAATGTTAAGTCTTTTATGGTGAAACTCAAATCACTAAGTGGGCACAAGACTTAAAATCATCTTAAGTATCTTAGATTCACTATTATAAGATAATCTAGTAAACTTTAAGATCCTGCCCTATGAAACCTAAATAAGCAGTTCATGTCCTAGCCTTACCAACGAGACGTGTCCCATACGTACCTTTGTAACAGAGTTAAGTCTTTATCATTTACCCCTCACACCTTCAGCTACCTCTCATGTGCATAATCTAGAGAGATGGTTTGTTAAGGCATGGGACTTCCTAACTTCACAAGAAATCACCTTTATATCGACTTAAATCACAACTAACCCTTAAGAATTTGAGTGGCTAAGCAACTTAAACCGTAACTAACCCTTAAGAATTTAAGTGGCTAAGTCAGAGAACATTAAATAAAAATATTATTTTTATTTATTTATTATTACTTAAGCAAAAACACCATTTGGCATTATTAATCCAAAATAGTAGTATACATAACAATATAATCACACAAACAGTATTCATCATACTTCTTGATGTCCTCCATGAGGAGCAACTTGGGGATTCCCAGCCTGGGCCACACCAGCCTCCTCGTTCTCCCCAGACAAGTCCTCCAGCGACCTACCATTAGTCTCAGGCACAAGGAACGTGCAGAGCATCCCCAAAGCATTACATCCCCCAAGCAACAAAAGTGAAGTCCGAATACCTACACCCGGCGGGTAACCGGGGTCGTCATCCACCTTGTTGGGGCTCTGTGCCGCGTACAAGAAACCAAACGCGCCGACTATCGCTCCTGCCTTACCGGCGGCAGCCGATATACCGTGGCAGGTCGACCTCAGTCTCGCAGGGAAAAGCTCTGCAGGAACGATAAACGTGGTGCTGTTCGGCCCAAAGTTTGCCCAGAAGAATGTTAGGGAGTAGAGTATGATGAATCCTATGTGATGTCCGCCAGAATCCGCTATCACACTTGTGGCCTCGAAGCGTGGTGTACGGTATAGCCAGTGCAAACATGAACACCGTCATGAAGAAGAAACCCATGAGCTGGATTGTGAACCGTCCGATGCGATCTATGAAAAACACAGTGAACCAGTAACCCGGTACCGTGGAGCAGAGCGCGATAAGGGTCTGGTTCCGGGCGATCTTGAAAACCTCCTCAAGGGCGCTCATCGTCTTTGGAGCATGGATCCATCCGACGGCTGTGAACACGTCCTTCTGGAACAGGTTCTGACTGTAGAAAGCCACGTCAAGCAAGAACCACGTAGACGTCGTGCCCAGTAGCTGTAAACCGTGCCGCCTCAGAAACGCTCTTGTAAATAGCCCGTATTGGGTCTTCACTCCCTCTAGTTTTGCTGTCTCAGCTTCTACTTGAACCTCCATCACTCTGCAGGTAGTATATTATAGAAATGCACACACACGCACGCACGCACAAACACACACGTACTTGCTCATGTCCTGTGCTGCCTGCTTAAGGTTTCCCTCCACGAGAGCGGTGTACCGAGCCGTCTCAGGCATCTTCATCCGCCAGTAGAAAGTAAGAGCTGCCGGAATCGAACCAAGCATGAAGATGATTCTCCACACGTAGTCAGCCTGAATGCAAAACATAAGCACCACACACACACGCACGCACGCACACACGTACCTGTGCAGGAAGAGAAGCAGCCGCGTTCACTTGGAAAGCCGGTGCCGGGTACGCATTCTTGAATGCAGCCGAGACGACAAGAGAGACTATACCGCCGGCTAGAATACCGAAACCTTGCATCGCGAAGACTGCAGCGATGAAGGACCCTCGCGTCTTTGTGTTCGCATACTCGGACATGATAGTTGCAGACAACGGGTAGTCACCGCCTATGCCGAATCCAAGCCAGAACCTGTTTAACACCACGTTATTGCAACCCACACACGGACGCACACGCACACACCTGAAGAAGCACAGCGTGGTGATGACGGACTTTGTCGTGTGTCCGAACGAGAGCCCGGAAGCAACCGAGCAAACGACCATGAGTACGAGAGTGAGTCCGTACACTCGTTTCCGGCCGAGTTTATCTCCGAGCCACCCAAAGAAGAGTTGACCGGCGAGTGTACCACAGAGTGCGACACCGTTGACTGCAGCCGACACGTTTGGCGGGAGTGAGCCGGGTTTCTTCCCGGTGGGATCCGGATAGTATATTCTCCCCAGGAGCTTCGTGACCGTGGATATGCAGAAGAGATCGTAGGCGTCCGTGAAGAAACCCATACCGGCTATGAGGATGGCTGTGAAATGGTACCATTGTGTTTTAGCCTTGTCCAAGGCTGAGAGCACTTCTAGTGCCATCCTTCCTAAAAAAAAAGTCCTCAAATTAGCTTACGTATATGTGTGCGTGCGTGCGTGCGTGTGACACTACTTGTATATATGGATAAAAGAGTGAAGTAAATTATACGTTTTCAAACTACTCTGACAGACTTCAGAACCACACACAACATATTTGTATATATGGATAAAAGAGTGAAGTAAATTATACGTTTTCAAACTACTCTGAAGACTTGCAGGACCACACACACACACACTTGTGTGTGTGTGTGTGTGTGTGTGTGATACATAGGATCTAGCACCGTGGAGAGTAAGAAAGTAGTAATAATTCTCATTAAATGCCTGCCTAACCCATTAAACACTCAAGAAAACATAGATACATTTACGCATATGTATGTATTATATACAATATACACATACATACATTAAGATACACACAGTCTCTCAGAAACCAGGATGTACACAAATAGCAGTGAAGAAATACACACAAATATACCCGGAATATAATCAATAGAATTTGAAATTGAATGCAAATAAATTTGAATTTTGAAATTTGAAATTTGAATTTGAAAAAGATTGAAAAGTACCCACCTGTGTGAAGATCCTTACTAAAACCCCTATTGCATCTGCCCGGAAAGCTATGTACCAAATATATAGTCAAGATGTGACATGCATTTTACTGTACTCGTGGACTTAAATGTGGATATACTTCTCCGTCGATGCGAATATTCCGTACAACATGTATAGAGTTAATGTTTTTATTAAACTTAAATTACATTTGCCACACGCAAAGCCAGCAATGTGTCATACTGTCTAAGTTTAAACGTATTTAATATTTATTAATCATGTTTAATATTTTTAATAGATTTATTAATTATATTTGACATATCTATCCCGAAAATTCAGACGGCGTAGAATGTGGTTTATGTGCTATGGATATGATTGGGTCCTAAAGTCAAATATGAGATGCTTAGCCACATCTATACGCGTATAAGGATATTCTAAAGTATATCCTCGTAAGTCAAACTTATGCATATTCCATGTTTTAAAAAGATTATAAAATGATATATAATTATAAGATCACGTGAATATATATTATTTCCAATGGTTGTACATCAGATTCTTATGTGAATATTAAATATATATCAAAAGATATCTAATAAGCAATGTAACAACTTGCTTGTCCTTCTCATTTTGTACTTTATTATGCAGGGATCTCTGTGTATATAATATGTGTATTTTAATGCGTATATATCAAGGCGCGTTTGTTCTTTGAAGCCTATGTAAGAGTAAGTATATTTATTTTATATATATAATATAGAATTTAATTTAAAACGATGTTTGTTTGGATAATGAAAATTTTTAATCGAAAGAGTTCAGTAAGAAATGTGTGTGTGTGCGTGTGTGTGTTCATATATGTTTATTATTTATTAATATTAATTTAATAAAATTTAAAAAATTAGTAAAAAGTTATGTATGTCTCTACGTGTATATAATATATATATGTGTGTATATTTTAATGTGTAGCCTGCTTGTTCTTTGAAGCCTATGTAAGAGTAAGAAGCATAGTGATTATATATAATATATATCTATATTAATATAGAATTTTTTATATGCTAAGACGTGTGTGTGTGTGTGTGTGTGTGAAATGACTTTTAGAAGATTTTTTGGGACCATATCCTTCCCTTGGGACTTTTCTTCATAAGGTATGTTTCTTCGAAGCCAACATAAAGTACGTGCAATGTGTGTATGCGTGTGTATGTGTATGTGTAGAGTGACTTTTCCGCTAAATGTGTATAATTTAACTCGAACGTGTTCAGTCGTAAGTATGCTAAGACGTGTGTGTGTGTGTGTGTGTGTGTGTGTAAACTGACTTTTAGAAGATTTTTTGGAACCATATCCTTACTTTGAGACCTTTCTTCATAAGGTATGTTTCTTCGAGAAGCCAACATAAAATACGTGCACGTGTGTGTATGCGTGTGTATGTGTATGTGTGACTTTTCCGCTAAATGTGTATTAATTTATTACAAGACATTGTCCTTTACGTTTGTACTATAATGTCCTATTGCTAAAATCCAGGGATATTTATTATTAATTAATTTTATTTATTTATTTATTTATTTTCCATACATAAAACAACAAGCCGAGTGTCAACAAGAGTATACTGTTATTTCCAAGTCTGGTCCCCACGTTTGTTTAGCTTGGCTGCTTCCCTGCGTGTGTGTACATGCGTGTGTGTGATTATATACAATGAGTTATATAACTAAATAAATTGGATTTAATAATTATTTAATAATATTAAAATAAATTCTATACTACTAATATTAAATAATAATTAAATCCAATTAATATTAATAAACTTACCTGTCGTGCATCCCTCGTTTATAGCATTCCTCACATCATTAGTAGTTGCATTATTTTCAAATCGAAAACGGTTTATCACAATATCAATACAGTTTAACACAACCATAGTCTGAGTAGAGCATATTCCACAATAAGATTCCATACTTGTAATGTTATTGATTTTCCCCTTGTCGTCGAGTATAGGACACGGATATTCCGAGCTCTACACACACACACATGCACGCACACGCACACACACATCATATACATGTTACATTACTTTAAAAAAAATATAGACATAAATTTACCTGATTACGCAAACAATTCAGAGCAAAGTGATATTGTTGGTTGGGATTTGCATAAGGCTTTCCTAAAGGGTAATCATTCTGATTATAGGATGGTAGTTTTAATTCTCGTCCAATTACACCTGTAAATTTAATAATAAAAAGTTAAATTTTAAGAAAACTGTTTAGTAAAATAATTAAACTTAAACCTGTAACGAGGCAAACCACCACAAGCACCAGAACATGCTCCATAAAGACCTGTCATAATGATGTAGTTTATATAATCTTATATAATTAATATTAAATAATGGATATCCGAACCTTAGAGCGGTGAGCCCAAGACAAGCCCTTTGTCGGGTGTAGAAAACTAAGAAAAAACAATTATAAAATAAAATAAAATAAAATAAAAATTATAAAACTTCGTTAGCAGAAGGGTTTACCACTAAACAATATATAAATAAGTATATCCCTAAGCAAAGTGTGAATGCTACAGTTAACTTTTGTATATCCGGTGCCTGTGCAAACACCATTTTATTATCAAACTCTTCAAGCCTTGCATTCATTGCTTTTGGTGTTGCAATTAATCCAAAGAAAAGTCCTGCCAACGTCGCCCCAATGTGTGTCCTGCAACACACATTTTCTTTTATAATGCACACACACACACACACACACACACATATAAGGGTGTCCACACACACAAACACGTAATATGTATATGTATTCAAACATAATCTTGTGAGAAAAAGTTGAGGATGAAAACACACATAGAAGTACATTATGAGTGTGCAACTGAATATAAGTAACCAAACCACACACACACACACACAAGCAACATGTCAACACAGTCCAATGTACCCACACACACACTCGCGCAGACACATAAACGTAATATGTATATGTATGATACATTTCAAATATTGACTTGTGATAAAAAGTGGAGGATGAAAACGCACACACGCACATACATCGAAGTACATTATGTGTGTGCAACTGAATAGAAGTAACCAAACCACAACGCACGCCAAACATGTCATCACAAACAAGCAGGATGTCCAATGTACACACACACACACGCACAGATAAACGTAATATGTAACATTTCAAATATTGACTTGTGAGAAATAGTTGAGGATGAGAACACACACGCACACACATCGAAATACATTATGCGTGTGCAACTGAATACTGTATAGGTAACCAAACCACACGCACACACATTGAAGTACATTATGTGTGTGGAACTGAATACTGTTGCACACACACGCCAACATGTCAACACAAACAAGCAGATGTCCAATGTACACACACACACGCACACACATAAACGTAATATACATTTCAAATATTGACTTGTGAAAAAAAGTAGAGGATGAAAACACACACACACACACATCGATGCACATTATGTGTGCAACTGAATTTAAGTAACCAAACCACACACACACACACATGCCAAACATGTCAACACAAAATGTGTGTGTGTGTGTGTGTGTGTGTGTGAGAGAACATACCAGTTATCTGCGGGAAGTGCGTCTGTTAATGCCAAATGAAGAGCACTCATAATGATGATTTTTTGTATAACATCACTTGCAATGCTTGCTTGCATTTCTTTGGAGAACACATTTCTATTTTGGATAACATAAGCAGCCCATGCAGCAACCAGAGCGTAGAGTGGACCCTGTTTAGAATATATAAACTAAATATTAATTAATTAATTATTTAATTTTAATTTAATAAAAAGTATAATGATACTTACGGTTTCCACTAACTGTTTGGAGCTTAGTATGAAGAAAACTCGCAAGATTCCCGAATATACCACCGAGGAAATATATCATACAGAACCCAGTAGAGCCATATACATACTCTACTACTGGACCAAAGGAGAAGTGTCCATGCACTCAAACCAATGTGAATTAATCCATCATGCTGTAAAATAAACAAATTAATTAATTAATTAATTAAAAATAAAAAACATTTTTAATATAATATATATGATAGTGTGTGTGTGTGTGTGTGTGCATATATTTACCAAAAACATTGGTGTAATGAGCCTCCACCATTGGCCATCAATAATAAGTGAGTTAACCTTTGCTCCATATACAACTGGTAGAGGGAGTTCAACCATTTCTGGAGTTTGTACAGGACTTGCAAGGCCAAATAGAAAAACCGCTATATTCAGACCGATAAATATATTTCTGCAAAAAATATAAATATATATAATAATATAGTATAATTACATAAACATAAATATTAATGAGATTAAATAACATTATAAAATGATCATTATATGAAATTAACGTCTTTCTATAACATAATACCAAGTAACGTGTATTCTAACCAAATAATATATAAATATAATCCATACACACACACACACACATATATATATAATTCACAAAATCAGTGACTTACGTAAAAGTGCTTGCAGATTTTGGAATATTCGTAGAGAATGTACCTCCGAGATCCACGAAAAAACTAAGTAACTTTTCATCCCCATTGTCCTTGGAAGGTTTATCTTCTTCGTTCGTTGGAATAGCTGCAATTTATAGACAAAGTTCGCTTATATATACACACACATTACATATAAACTCGTGTGTGTGTTGTGTTGTTGTGTGTGGTGTTGGATATACTATTAACGCGCATGTACATAATATGATTATCAATAATATTAATAACATATATCATATAAATATAAAACCTTTAGCTGGAGTTTGCATGTTATCAAGATATGCGTTTATTGCATTTAAACCTTCAGCACGTCCAGAACTCGGTTTAAACGTATTTCGTGTATTGCTAACACCTTGTAACTTGTTGAAGTACGAGTCCAACGAGTTTAAGGACGAGTTTAACGAGCTTAATGACGTAGTTGACGTGTCTTCTTTTCTATCCGTTGGATTTCCTTCCGTAGGATATTCCGAATTTGCCTGAAGCGGCCTTAAATAATAACTGGAGATAAAACAGATGATTAATATATGTGTAAACACACACACACACATCTATACATTACTTATAATATGCTACTTAAATATATACACCAGACACTAAATATCTGTGTGTGTGTGTGTGTATACATACATACTTTTACACACACACACACACACACATCTCTCTCTCTCTCTCTCTCCTCTCTCTCTCTCTCTCTCTCTCTCCTCTCTCTCTATATATATATATATATATATATATATATATATATATATTTGTGTGTGTGTGTGTGTGTGTGTTTAATTTTGCCTGTATCGTCTGGAGCAGAACTGCGTTCGAGTTTTAATGCACATATCATAGTTGTTTGAACCCATACGACGAGTGCATAGAGCTGCTACTTCAAGCATTCCCATTCTCCTATATAGAAGAAAATTTAAATTTTTTTTAAAATAAATAAAAAGGAATATACGTTAAGTAATAATCTAATTTTAAATTATATTATCAAATTATATACAAAGAAGTGTATGCATACATACACTATATAATTGATTTGAATAAAATGTCTATAAATTCAAAACATGTATATATATGTAAAATTGAGATATATGTACACATTGCAAAATGCATACCTTATTTGATCAGAAGAACTAGTTCTTCGTGTACTGCCCTAGAGGGAACCAATGCATCTCTTACCGTCGAACCCTGGGGAACATCAACAGCCAGAGGTCTGCCACGTGGACAAGATAAAGAATGACGTTACTCAATCAGAGCTTGCCAACTGGACGCCTTGATTCTGTGTAATCATTTATCTCTACAGTTGAAAAAACGATTTAAATAAATTTTAAAACAGTTATTATTTATTATTTAAAACAATTATTTAAACCTTATAATTTCATAATTTATTTAAATCGTTTTCAGTTATAACGATTTAAATAAATTATAAAATAAATTTTAACTTTATTATTTATTAAGACATTTTTATGCATAATTAAAGCACACATATGCATTTTAATAAGAATATTATTAGAAATAAAAAATTATTAAATAAAGTTTAAAACTAAAATGGAATTTTAAATCCTACTTTATCGTGAATCCTTAAACAAAATATCATTAAAAGAGCTAAAATAAATATATTTATTAAATAAAAATCTTTTTATTATTAAATAAGAAAATATTTTTAAATTTTTTTATGGGAAAATATAAATATTATTACAGATCATGACGTTGAAGCATAAGTCCGTTTTATGTTTTGTATTTAAATGTAAATCAAATGATTTGACTTTCTAATAATTATAATCATTCAATGTTGCTTAATATTCATACTTATAGAAAATCAATAATTTATTCAAAATAAAAGATCTTATTATAATATGGTTGATGTCATATGTATATCCATAATCTATAAACTAATTATCTTAATAATGCTTATTAATTTATAATATTAAGTGATAAATTATTATATATTCAAAAATGAGTATAATTTACAGATTCCCCATCTATCATCTATGATCTATCTCTAAGTATTGCAGGGAATAAATTTCCGATAATGAACTAATGTTGCTATAATATTTGACAAGGTGCATATCATTTTGGGCGGCCTGATATATCCAACGGTGCATCTCAAGCGAGCTATTGGTGGTGGATGGCAAAACACTCCCAGGAGCCCTAGATATCGAGTCACCATGTAGTTCATGCCCACAATGTTATAACTTGAACAAACAACAAATGGCAACGTGGATAGCAGGTTATCGGTATACATACGTGTGTGTGTGTGTGTGAGAGAGAGAGAGAGAGAGAGAGAGAGAACAAGGTTAACAAGTTATTGTGCAGGCAAGCTTTGGGTGGTACGATCAGTGTGTGGGCAAGTCTGGTGACTCTAGTGCACAGTGGGCTCCTAGAGTGGTATAACTGGAAATGCATTTTTAGCATCCATTTGATGAAGTATAATTGTGAATAACAATCATATAGTGGTGGGTTTTGCTACTGGTGAAAACACCTTGTGAAATTCTACACCTTCCATTTGTGAAAAACCATGTGCAACTAACCGTGCCCTTATATCGTGCTACACCTTGCCATCAAGTTATCCATAATGGGTGCATCACCTAGATCCAAAACTAGATCTCACATGTTATTCTCCTCTAATGAACGGATCTCTTCTGCCATACCGTTTTGTCCAATGCCACTTATCTGACCCAGTAACTGCTTCTTAGCATTCCTTTGAAGATAACATTCCATATGTTTCCATTCTCGCTCAAATAACTGTACATAAGGAGGCAATGCATGAGCCATTTCCGCAAGCAACAGTTAAGTTTGTCACAAAGGTTTTATGCAAGTCCATACCTCTTCAGGTATGACCATTTGCACAACCTTTGTTGGTAGCATGTTCAGAAGATACATCGTTGTTTGAACTGCCTCTACCGAAAAACTTAATAGAACATCCATATGATTAAGCATGCATCATGCTAAATCCTTGATAGATTGTATTTTACACTCCGCTACACCATTCTGCAATCCCATGGTGCCTTAGATATTGGAATTGCTTGCCAGTCTCTCGCTCCACATCTACATGCCAATCCTTAAAAGCTTGTAGAGTATCCGATTTCTGATGCATGATAACAGCATAACACCTCATATTATAATCATCAACATTGGAAAGTTCTTGTGCGGGTCGTGCACAAGAGCAAAGATTGTATCTGCACGAGTATTTGATATTTGGGGAACTAGACTCTTATGCATCTTGCCTCTTTCACATCCATCACATGATCCTAGATCATGCCATGTTGAAAGACGTAACCCGTGAACCATGGTGGTAAGGTTGTGCATGTGAGTTGCACTTGGGTGTCCAAGTCTATTATGTACAACACAAGATCGGAGTGGCTCCCCAGCGTGGTTGTTTTGGGTGCTTACTCCCCCGAGACCCGGGTGGAATCACGGACCTCCAAGCAGCAAGCCGGGTATCGGTCACAGCCCAAAAAGATTCTGGAAGCCACACCTATGATGCTATTGAGATTGTTCACGAGTGGGTCGATGCCGCCCGGCGGAGCAAGCGCCTATTTGGTATTGTCTCACCAGCTACCATGTTTGACTCTACCACATTTCTTGATCAAGCTTAAACAGAAGAGCATCCAAGCGTACATATGAAACACTTATACCATCCTTAGAGATCTTATATTGCATTAAACAAGGTATATTCATTCGGATATACCTTACATTAAAACACTCTGTAATTTGGGGTTAGGGCAATCATTTGGCAACACAGAATGGAGCCGAGTAAATTCGGATCTACGCTCTCAGATTTGGCGCTCGGCACTGCAATGGGAGCCGCTGCTAGAGATTACAAGGAGGTACACATGCGTGCGTCTGTGTGTATATGTCTACTTTTTCGTATAAGTTACTATATATTAATAATGTATAATATCCCCATAAATATAAAATTGTTTTATTTATTATTTATTTATTTAATGAATTTGCTGGTTTGTTAGGAGCTTTTAAGAGCGGAGAAACAAACAGCACGAGAAGCGGCTCCTGAAGTTGATTTAGATGATCTAATGGATGTACGTGTCTCTATAGATATCTCTAAATTTTATACATGTTCTTATGTGAAAATATTCAATATTTTTATTTACTGTTTGTGTCATTACAAATGTATATTAGTAGGAACACATGTAAGTATACAATCACACAAATATACATAATGTATCGTAAATAATATACAAACAAATTCATTATATATGCGTGCATTGATGAATGCATACATACATAGTTACACACACACACATATATGTGTGTGTATGTGTGCTTGCACACACACACATGCAACCATTCATATGATCTTTGGTAAATGTTTATGACATGTTTTACTCTTTTTCCAGGATCCAGAGCTTGAGAAGCTTCATGCAGACAGATAGCATCATTGAAGGTACTCTTACCTCTCTCTCTATATCTATCTATATATCTATCTCTACACACGCACACACCTACACACGCAAGAAGAATTACACAATCATTTGTTCATTGATGTCTTTGTATAGAAAGAGGCAGAGAAGAGACAAATATTGCAGAGGAAAGGCCATGGAGAATACAGAGAAGTAAGGCTTGCATGCTTATTTGTTCTTTTATATATATATATATATATATATATATATATATATACCACCACAATACTTAAATATATTAATGTAGGTAGCAGAAGAGGATTTCCTTGGAAAGTTACTGGGAGTGACAAGGTGGTCTGCCATTTTTATCATCGGGAGTTTTTCCGCTGCAAGTAATTGTTATTTCAATGTATTCTAAGGAATTATCAAGTAGAAAATAGTTTTATATTAACATTATATTGTGTTAGTGTGTATATCATAGATATGTATGTTGCTTTTTACAGGATTATCAACAAGCATTTGAAGGCCTTGGCTCCAAAATACTTTGACACAAAATTCATCATGGTTGATGCAGAGGTAAATCTCTCTATCTCTCTCTACACACACACACACATATATTGCTTTGTTGTGTAGAATTCTCCATTCTTTGTGAGCAAACTGAAGGTCAAGACGTTACCGTGCATCATCCTTTTCAGGTATTAGAAAAGGAGAAGCTTACTACATTTGACACACTTTGTTCTACACTTATATGTATACAGACTGTTGTGTGTGTGTGTGTTGGTTAAGATATACACATACCGAGATGTTTATATATCAACTAATATACATATGATTACATTTCATATATCAAACTCACACAGAGTATGTAGTTGTAGGAGTATAAGACACACACGTACACTCACATGCAACCACACACATGTTAACATGTGTGTACAGGAATGGAATTGCTGGGATAGAATTGTGGGTTTTGAAGAACTCGGAGGTGTTGATGATTTTCCAACTTCCACACTTGAAAAGCTACTCATTAAAAGGGGTAATCTCTCTCTCTCTCTCTCTCTCTCTCTATATATATATTATATATATACAGTTAATTGCTTTTTTTATTTTTGTTTATTAGGCATATTAAAAGCTCCAGAAAAGAAAGTAGAGGACGACTATGGTGAAACGAGGATTCGCTCCACGACTTATGATAACAGTGACTCAGAGTAAAAACTATATATAGTTTTTATATTTGTTTTCGTAACATGCTATTTGTATACAGCAAATAGTATATGCTTATTTTTGTTTTGCATACATACAAGTATATATTGGAAAACAGGTAATTTATTTTTTAATATTTTACTTTGTTTAAGAGGTTGTACAAATTATTTCTATGTTAAAACTTAACAACTATAGATCGTAGAGAGAGAGAGTTTAACTATGTCCAATGTGTGTATGTAATACGTATAGACATAACGCCTAAACGCTCTCTCACACATGATCATTTAATTATATTTATGAAGAGACAGTTAAATTAAAGATATAATTGATAGTGATGATATTACTTGTAAATATAATTAATTAGAAGTCCCAGAATAATTATTTATATTTTTTATTATCTTCTTCTTATAATTCTACTTTTATTAAATTATTAAACTTTTAATAAATTACTCTAAATCAAAGAATAAGATATATAAAATTATACAATTATTAGAACATATATAACATGAGTAATGAACTTTGCATAGGTATGTGTATGCCACATTTTACATACATACGTGTATACATATCAATTATGTACTTAAATGTATTATATGTTGTATATGCATATAATTATGTTATAAATATAACTCATTTAACATTATAAAATTTTGAGATGTATTATGTTTATAAATTAATTCATTTAATATAACAAGCTATAAATTTACTTGTGTAACACCTTTTTCACATCATAATCATTGTAGTTTTTTCATGTGGATTATCATTAAATATTAAATTCTTTTGAACGCAAATTCTAAAAAGTGAAACAATCTTAAAAATTAAATTTATAAAAGCTATACAATATTAGCCTATAGAAATCTTTAATATTGCATATGGTTTTTCATGATTTTTGAGTATTTGTTTTAATTTCATGCTTGAATGAAATTGATTTATTAAATTAACTTATTTTGAATTAAATTTAAATTGTTAAGTTCAATGTTTCAGTTATAAAAAATTAAATAAGTAAATATGACATATATTAAAGTCTCAAAACAATACTTCTTCCGTCCTTAACATAATTTAACTTATATTGTCGAAATACATTTTTTATACCACTTTAATTTTTTATATGTAGGTGTATCACACCCTAAAACTTTATCATTAATAAATTTGTTTAAATTCATTTGCACCTAAAGAGTATATTATTTATATATAGTACTATGTTAAATTAAAAATAATACTATTAATTAAGTTAAGCATGCTTTTGATTATAAAGTGACCATTATTGTGTCTTTCTTTAACTATAAAAATGATAATTATTAATCATATTAAAGGATTTCAAATTAACATTTCATTTATAACACTAAATAAAAAATTTAACATTCTATATTAGAACTAATTTTTTAAATCTATAAGACTCTAAAGTTGTAAAGTATTTTAATAATTTTTTTCCACTTTAATTTATTATGTCTATATTGATGTTCACTTTTTTCTTAAGATATTTTCAGATATTTTAATATTTTCGAGTGTATTTTTTTTAAGTTTAAACCAAAAAATCAATGGCGTTCCACATGAAAGGTCAATTTCAACTGCAACAACTATAAATATTTATACCTTAAATTATTTAACTATGAACTCATTATTATATTATTATAAATACAATAACGAACTATTGAAAAATCTAATTAAGAAGTGACTTATTCAAACCCATGTGATTATTATTTTCTTATTTTATATTTTAATATGTAGCTTCAATAAGTTTGAGTTATATATCATAAATTGGGGCAAACATAAATTAACTATATAATTCATGTACACATTTTGTGAAAGCATATTATATATATTTATCTAATAAATTAAAATGCTAATTTTATAAATATTAAAAAACTTATGAAAATAAATACTTCTGTCGTATTGAACATATATATATATAAAGAAAAGACATATTCTTTTCATATTTAAATTGTTCTAAACTAAATATAGGTGTAAATATATATGGTTAACCTTTGTATATACTTTATTTATATTATATTTATAGTTAAGCCATGGGCTTTTGATTAATATGGGAGGTTAAATCTTCATGATTAATTAATCATTAAAGTAAACAAAAAATCAAAATGAAAATTATTTACAATTATTTTGTAGATTATAATTTGATAAGCCACCAGTTAAAAGCATTATTCATAATCCTTTTAATATCATAATGTTATATTTAATTTAATAAAGTTACATAATCCAATGTTGTTCTCGTCAAAACATGTTTCACATGGATTATTTAGAACAACTTTAAACAAATTAATAAATATGTAATTATTTATTAAATTTTATTTTAATTATATTTATGCCATATGTAACTTTGTATCCATTTGTAACATTAATTGATTAATATATAAAACAAACAAAGTTAATAATAATATATTCTTGATAAACTTTTACTATCAACCAAGATAAAATATTAGAACTGGCTATGTTGTAAACGTTTGTTTTTAAAATATATGTGTATAAATTAATAGAGTATGTATTATATTATTAGAATATTATTTATGAAAATACAATATAAATAAATAAAATCATACATGTAAGCGTTAGTATGATTATGTATATAAAAATGTAGTTATAACTTAAATTTTAAAAACACTGTCAAATTTTTTTCTGATATTTTAATTTAATCTAAAAATCTTAATATTTTAAGAAAATCAATTTAAAAACTAATTACTTAAACTTACCCTAGAGAAGAAACATCAACTGAATCCGCCTTCATCTGCAAAACACACTCATATATATAAGTAAAATACACACACATACACTTACATATTCTTACACACCTATACATGTATGTTCGTTTGTGTATCCGTGTGTGTATATGGGCATACACACACACACATATGTATGTATGAATTGATAAAGTTAGTAGATATTATCTATATATGCGTATAAATACGACAAACACAATATATACATCCGAGCATCTATATATGTAAAGCATCTGGACAAAATATATACATTTACACGCGCCGAGTATACATTTGTTGTATATACATCTATACATATAAAGTGTGTGTGTGTGCTGGACGCAAGCAGATGCATATACATCTTTACGTGTACAAAAATACAGAATATACATGTGTATAAGTGTACACCTGACACGTATATATAACAACAATATACACCTAGAGACGGTAGTTACTTCATACATTATAATATATATATATAATATATAGAGAGAAGAGAGAGAGAGAGAGAGAGAGAGAGAGAGAGAGAGAAGAGATATGTACAGTATACAGGAATATAATAAATATTGGATTGTACGAGTGGATGTATACAGTGTTTAGTGAATGAATATAGGATATACATACTGTGTATATAAATAATATACAAATTCGGTGACAAATATAAATAGATAAACCCGCTTTTATACTGCAAGTAAACATGCATTATAAATATGGAAATCAAGAGTATCTTGATATATAAAGGTTATCTAGGTACTGACAGACCCTTTATATTTACATATATCACAAGTATATAGACACACAAACACACACATACGTACTATATACCTGGTTCAGATGATCCTGAAGAGTGTCCTGAATAGAATTTCTCAAGTCGGCACACCGTACATCTTTCTCACTGAGTTCGTCCAGCGACTGTAGCAGGCGGTCGACCAGAGTGTAGGGAAACCAGGACGCGGAAATCTTTTTCCTCTTTATAATATCAGTTGGCCTCTGCATTATAAATAAATACACGTAAAAATGATTCAAAGCAAAGTGAAATATATAACAACATTGACAGTTTTTATATGTTCTTATACAGAGCACAGAGGTGTATATATGTATTATAAATATGAGAGGGAGAGAGCTGTTAGTACATATGAATATATAAAACTTATGGAAGTAACTAAATATTATTTTATGGTTAATTAGTGACTTACCATGTTAGACCATGCTCTTAAATACTCCAATAGTAACATTGAAGCTTCTACTAACCGTCCATTATCCAGGTATATTCTGAAAAGAGCCGCAGGATCTCCTTCTCCACCCGCCATTCCAAAAGGACTTGCACTTTTACCACCCTAAAATAATATTTCAAATACTTTTAATTTTCAAGTAAAACATAACAGGCGTGTTGTTAGACACCTATATACACGTGTGTGTGTGTGCGCGCGCGTGCAAACAATCAAACACTATTATCACTATTTTACTACATACGCTACAGAATGATCACACACACACACACACACACACACATATATATATATAGAGAGAGAGAGAGAGAGAATGAAACGGATGACGTTTATCTACGTCCACACAAGCACATGGTAAATAGACGTCTGCGTTCCTTTGTATGTATGTGTGTCTAACCTTTAGGATGTCCACAAGCCACAGTGGAAGCTCCATGTTCCTATTAACAGATAGAATTGTCTCTGCAACGACAACAGAGAGCCGAGCATGCACTGCTTTATATTTTCTCCTGTTAAATGCATATACAAACTATTATTTAGCATACGAACTATATACGTGTAATAACTAAGATTAAAAGTCAATATTGTACCTAGTTATATATATATATAAACATATAGTGCATACAAGATTAGACTGCAAGGATTGCCAGCTCGACACGGAAGATCCTGGGGAATCTGCAGATTTTTCCTGCGTGTGTTCGACTCCAGTGAGCAGCAGTAGTTTCTGATTTGGAGGCCTGCGTAATTGATTAACAAGTTTATACATATTTTAAGTTGTTGCTTATAAAGTCTTAGCCAGTGTTATCTTAGCTTGATACCTCCCCCCCGCCATATATATTACGTCCGAGTGAGCTATATAGTATGTCTGTACCTGAAAGCTGGTGTTACTTGCTGTGCACAGCAGTTCCTTGCCATGAGTTCAAACATCCTCTCCAGCTCCCTGACATATATATACATCAACTTGAATCAATTAAGAATATTAACGAGATGACTCCTTATTTGAATTTGCCTTTACTTAACGCGTTGTGAACACACACACGCACATTGCTACATACCTCTTCAGGGTAGAGTCTTTCCACAATCTAAATGCAGTAGAAAACGCAAGATCATACAGACCCGTCTGAACGAGCAGCCTCACAACTTCTGAAGACGACAAATCTCCTGTAGCACATAAATAGTATTATATTAAAACAATAGCACATAATACATATAGCATTATATTGAACAATGACAAACAGCAAGTCTATAATAAACAAGTGTGTACCTATACTATACTATAAATTTAACATGCATTTGCTAATCGTTAATAGAAACTTACCTATGGCCGGATGTTTCACATTTGCATTTACAAGCTCCAATTTAGCAATAGCAATAACATACTCCTTACCAAGCTCTTCCAAATCCACAACATCTTCATCGTGCACTTTCCGCATGGGCTTGGAAGCTACACAGGCAAAGCAATTAAATTTGTCTCTGTGTGTGACTGTGCCCATGAGAACGAACTAGAAGACCATACATATACTGTAGAAACACACTGCAATGGGATTTTATTTTCATACATACATTACATATATAATATACATGTACACATAACTATTAAGGACTAGGTCCAGGCTTGAGTGACAACATAAACACATACAGCTTACAGATGCATACATATGCATAGAACTCGTACATGTTCTATGTGTAAGTACTGAAAAGCATGTAATATGTACGCATACACATTATATATGTTGTATTTACCCTCGTCTGGTGCAAGTAAACGGGGACGTTTCGAAGGGGATGAAAGATGTAGCTTATCCATGCCTGTGAGTTGTATGTCCATCCAAGCAAATGTAGACGAGACAAGGTTCAGTGCATTTATAGCCGCCGCGAGTCCATACACTTGTTCTTGGAGCGCTATTCCGACTTGAACCCGTGACTTCTTAACGCCTAAAGCAGAGGTATCTCACACATATATACCTAAATATATATATATACAATCATATTTATGTGTACACATATACATATATATCCAAAATATAATATGTAGACTTATGTACATGTGTATACTATGTGAGAGAGATGTACACACTCAATCTGGCTTTACATATACACTTTTGTGTTAATAAGCATAGAAAAGAAATGCATATGAAATGCATATCTAACTCTTCAATATGTATATACATGTATATATGCATTAACATAAGACATACAACACTAGTAAATTGATAAATTAATAACATAATTATATACTAAAACCTACCTTCGTGCTTCATTCTGAATGCATAGCGATACATGCATTCGGCAGCCCGTCTGTAGTTGTGGGCATGTATATGGAAGGCGTATAGAAGCTTGTACACACTTGGTTTAGCACTAATATCAGAATAATCCGCCTGCAATAAATAATATAAAACACAATATGAAAAAAAAAACATATCTATATTAGTCTCCATATCATATGTCTCAAACCCAATTTAAATCATAAATACATAAAACATTATAGTGTAAACACACACACCACACCAACACCCACACAAAAGCTAACTACCTTCCAGGCCAGCTCTTGTTCAACAGTGTCCAGCAAGCCGGCATAAGGAAAACCACCGCCACATAAAGCCTGAATTAAAACATTACCATTTGAGTATTAGTGTGCATGTAGTGTTATATATATATATATATATATATATATATATAGCAATTCTTACCATATGCAATACACGCACACACGAGAAACGTACATATACATAAATTCCTCATACATGCATACTCTATGGATATGTATATACACATTATTTACATGTGTATGTAGTTTCTTTCTTATGCATACAAGTTAGATATATTGCGAACTTACTATATAGAGTACATAATTTCCTGATGTATAGATACAAATATACAAATATGTAGATACAACGCATTCTATGGATACTAGATACATACACAACTTCCAAAAACATTGCGTGTGTTGAAACAAATATGTAAATGTACACACACATAGAATGTGGTGCACACACACACGCACGCACACACACGAACCTGTGTAGCTTTACGCTCACAAAGAACAACCACAAATCGTCGTAAGCATGTTAATTTCACTTCTTCATCTGGATTAGAGATAATCGCACCATAAGCATCATTATATAGTTCTAAATCCGTAGAAAACTTGAATATATTTGCCCAAAGGCGGCCTTTCATTGAAACCGCATTATCTTCATTATTTTCTGCTTTCTCAACCTAGTAGAAACAAAAAAAGGTTTATATGAGAATGTTTGTATCAGTGTATATTGTTTATTATCTTTATTTGTTTATGTGCCTTTATTTGATATCAAGCGCGTGTATACAATAGTGTGCGTGTGTAAGGCAATCAGATCTTTGTAATTGAATATATATATATATTGTGTGTGTGTGTGTGTGTGTGTGTGTGTGTGTGTGTGTTGTGTGTGTGTTGTGTGTTGTGTGTTATGCTGTAAACCTGGTGAATTGCCGCAAGAGCAAATAAGGTTGCACCTTTGCTCAAGTTATGCTGCTCAAATATTTGCATAACCCACTCGAAATAGTGAAACTTCCATGAGTCTGAGTACACAGCAGAATTTGATTAGTTAAGTGGTATCAGTCAACTCTAACTCTCTCTAACTCTCTCTCTCTCTCTCTCTCTCTCTCTCTCACACACACACACACACACACACACATGTATCAATGTGCTGTGCACCTGCTCCGCTAAACAAAGAATGAAAGGGATGGTTTGAAGCTGCTGCTCTGGAGTAGCAAAGACAATAACAAGCAAAGTAAAATTTTGGTACAAGTTGATTAATACAAATTAATTATAAATAGTAGTAATTAAACTACGATCATACTGTTTTCATAACATATTAACTTATTAGCACCACATATGACACTCCGTGTTATTAATGTACTATACTAAACAAAAATTCAAGTAGAATTTGTATTTATATACACATTCTAATTTATCTATTATCTAATTTTCTATATATTAATTTATCTATTATCTAATTTTGTACGAACTAGTATGAATATGGAATGTATATGTGTGCATGTGTATGTGAATGCATATGTATATATATGTTTTTATTTTATTTTAGATTGAAAATTAAAGATATGATTTTAATTCTACCTGAAAAAGCACAAGATTGCTTCTTTTATTTGATCTGAGTTCGAGTCCTTTGTGGTGCTGCATGCACGAGCAAGGATGCACAGTCCTAATAAGTGTAGCCTCGCACTGGATTCACAGTCTGCGTTCATAATCCCATCCAAATAAGTTTGCTCGTTTGATAGCTTCTCTACAATCCTTAATAGTTTCTGTTAAACAACCATAAGAGATCAGTAAACCATCCGAGTATGTGTGGTTTATGAGAGAGAGAGAGAGATAGTCGGTAAAGATAACTTATCCCTCTATGCTAATATTAATATTCACAAACACTCGCTTACAATAATACATACTCGTATATGTATATGTATTATTGAATATATTTATATACCTCAAGGCCGCGATACTGTCCATGCTGTAGTAGCTCGATGGAAAGAGAAATAACTCTCCTTGAGAAGTTTAATGAAGTATCGTAACCGAGTGAAAGCCAAGTGATAAAACCGCGAGCATATTCTAGAATATCACCTTTCTCTATAAGAACCCCAGTATTTTGTCTGAATGTCACTGGTGCAGATTCCAGGAATGAAGATACTAGAATATCCGCCATGGTTATTTGTCCGAATCCTACGTGTCCTTTCCACGTCGGTTTTGCATTTGATCCATCTGTTTAATCAATTAAATTAATGTGTGTGCGTGTATGGTGCGTGCGTGTGTTAAAGCAAACGGAAGTTAGAGGTGCAGATATTTGTATGCTAGAACATATATGTGTACGTGTGAATAAGCACTTGTATACATGTTAATTTGGGCATGTATATAAATGTGTATTAAGTTTATGTATGCAGCATATATGATCTACTAAAAATTATATCTTTTACCGATTTTAAGTGAAGATAAAAGCAAATTAAAATCGTCCGAATGGGAGACTCTCCCGAGCTAACGGTGAGCCAGTGTAATAGCATATTAATAAGCATTATTTTCTTAAGACGTGGTAACATCTGCAGCTGAATTTTCGATGTATCATTTGCTGTTAAATTCACCTGTAAATAAAACAGTTATCATTAACAAACATGTAACTAGGTACACCCATAAAACAAATAAAAACATATATATATATATATATATATATATATATATACAAACAGCGACTCTAACACATAACACATGTATAGCTTAACACTTACACACATAACATCCGACTGGACACCCACACACATACAGTATCTAGTATACATATAAACATATTAATACACAGTCACAGAAAATCATATACTTAATATAGACAAACCTGACCTACAAACGAACATAACACAACACATACTCTATATATTGAAATTTCAGCGCGCCCACACACACACACACACACACACACACCTGTTGTATACCTGGCTTTTCAAATTGACAATAAACTGTAAAAGCAGAACCAAGTTACGAGCCTCTTCAAAATGGGACCATAGCACTTGAGAAGTTGCCTGTGCATAATTATATTATCGGAAATCGAATTGTACATGTGTGCATGCGCGCTTGATTCAATATATAAATTTCTATGCATTATAGTAAGAATATTTCTTTCATATACAGATATTTGAGGATATAATGAATGAATAATGAATGACAGTTAACCAATTGATCTAATCTTAGCAATATCAGATTAGGTATATAATAGTTACCTGTGTAATGAGCTTTGTGAAAGCATTTCCTGAAGAAGGAACACGGCAAAACTTCTGTGAAGCGCCAAACAAGAGATAACTCTCGTAAGCCATGACGGATTCCAAAATATTCTCCCAACTTCCTGCTGCATTTTTAATATCTAGTAATTTCCGAGTTATGCAAAATATAAACCTCCTCTGATTTAAATGTCGCTGTTTCTGCGTAACATAAAAATAACAAATTTTTAAGCATCACTTGTATATATATGCATGTATAATATATAACAAACAGATTCAAATATATATAACGCATTGTCTTTAGTACATACATGCCAACAGACATTTAACACCTCTGCGTGTGTGTGTGCGCGCGCGCGAAGGGATTAAATATGTTTGAATCGTATAGATGAAGTGAAGCGCTAGATAACACTATTATATACAAACGATTGCGTGTATATATGATAAACACAAAAATAGTACTTATATATATGTGTTATATGCAAGCATAAACCTAAACCCTAAATCAGGTGCGTGTGTGTGTGCGTCTATATATATATATATATATATATATATATATATATATATATATATATATATATATATATATATATATATATATATATATATATATATATATATATAAACACATAATATAATATATAGCATTTATTAGCTGTATCATAGTCCAGATACCGTGCGAGTGCAACCACTATTATTTATAAACACACGCGCATGTATGTACATGTGTGTTTACAGACACGGAGTATATATATACACTCTGTCCCTCACAGTTTAGGAATAAACATCAAGCCACAGTACATAAATATGTATACATAGACACGGTATGTAATGCATATGCATACCTCAAAATGACGGAACTCATCTAGTCCAAGTTTGAGAATCTGTTGATCAGACGGAAAACCGATCTCCAGGTTTCGTACATAATGTCGAATGAGTTGATCGAGAGAGTTGCCGATTTGTCGCAAAAGGGACTCGTGAAATATTCCAAGTGAGAATTTCCCAGTATGGTTCGTTATTTCCCTCATGCAGAGAATATTCCAGTTAAAACTTGATTGTCTTTACCGTCCCCATAAAGTGGGGAACTTACTGCAAAAAGTGCACATTAAGATTATCCAGTTTACCACTTGTATCTATATGCATCTTTATATCTATATATACATCTGTACATGTATATATACTGTATGTGTATCTAGAGGAGACTTTGCATATAGATACAACACAGTATATACGTATATATAGGTATATATCTTGTGTGTACATGCATGTGGATTTATATATATGTATGAATTTACTTACATGATGCCTTTTCGATGCTTGTCTGAGAACGCATAATAGATAAGGAGGATTTCCTCACGATACCCACGCAACCAGTTGTGACGTCTGCGAAAAGGGCATAAGGTGTATGGTTCTTTCTCCATATGCTTATATAGCTCTTAATAAAGGCGTTAAACTTCCTTAAACAGCCGTCTATGGTCTGTAATCATAAAGAATTATAGTATATATGATTAGTAATACACGTAATTCATACATCTACTAATCTTATACTTGGATATAATACTAAAGTATCTTTACTACATATCTTATCTATGTCAGTAAACAGACAACAAACACACCCATGTATCTCTACGCACAGACACATTACGTATATAACGCACCTCATCACGGGTTATAAACGTGATTTCTCGGCACCAATCCTCCTCGGTGAGTGTTCTTATATTAGATTCATTCAAATTAGTCCCGTATTTTCTCAGAACCTCTTGCATTGTCTCATGATGGAAAATTCTCGGATGCAAGAGCCTTCTTAAGTAGAGTCCAGATAGGGAATCTCCATCCTGTCAACATGCATGTATGTATATACGCATTTTTATTATGTATGAATATACTTATATCTACACGGACATGTATGTATTAAGGCATGATATACCGATGTGTATATTCGATATACATATTTTGAAGTTATTTTTGTGTATTTAACCTGAATAATACTTAACGTTCATCTAACCATTGAACTCTGAATGCTGATAGCGTCGAAAGTTGCTCCAATATGTCCATCAATGAGCTGCTCACATACCTCGTTTTCTCGCAACAGATAATGTTGTGGTAATACGCCGCTATCAAAAAGTAAAGCAAATTAAGTGAACCTTACATACACATCTCATATTTGCATACATAAATATGGATATATACACATACATTCGCTGTATTTTGTCAAACCACACAATCATATACATATATGTGTGGGCATATGCAGCTCCCCGCTGTTCAACACACATAATCATAGTTAAAAGCGTATATATCACCACAAAAACAAAAAAAAAATCCTGATATGTATGTACACACACATATTCGCGTTGACACACACACGTGTGAGTGTGCATCTTCTGTCTCAACGCGAATATGTGTGTGTACATACATAAATGTATTTAATCAACGTATGTGTCTTATTTACAATGTGCAAGTACGTGAAACACGCACTACATACATATTTATGTATACCTACAGGATGTGGATGCACATAAATATATGCAATATGCAGGTTAATACTCACAACTGAAGCTTGAGATGAATGAGGTCGTAGGAATTTTCCTTAGCCTGTTTTATAAGCCAGAGGTTTCCTTGAACAAGCTTCAGGTCCACTACCGCACCCTGTATATATAGGAAGTTAACATGTCCAGATAACCTTATTTATTACTATATCATGTTTCAGCTATGTTTGTATATCAGATATTACACATATATACATATATATACAATTACCTGATCAATGGGGATCGCCTGTTGTAAAGTAGGAAGTCCTAGCTGAAAGCCATTAGATGTGTACTTGTTCTAAGTTGTATATACAAATAGTTTCTCTTCCATTATCCTAACAGAAAAGAAAGAACTCCGTGAGCACACTACGCTTTCACGTTAGCATGTTTGTACTTTATATGATGTGTTAAACACTGTGTGCGCGCGCGCTCGTGCGTGCGTGCGTCGAGAGAGAAGAGAGACAGTCAACTAGTGTAAATATAGATTACGAAAACATGCGTGTGTAGATATTATGTATGGATAAACGTGCATATACCGAAGGTTTTTCGTAAGAACAGCCAGTTGCTTAGACAGTGAAAAACCACCATCTTCAAATCCACATCTTTACTGCAGCATAGCCTGAAAAATAAAATGAAAAGAAGACCGTTAACGATCAGCGTATATAATCTTAACGGTATGTCTAGTATTGTTATGAAATTTCAACATATACCTGCTAATTCAGGTGAAGGACTATATTGTGACTCAAGAGACGAACATGATGTAGAGGATCCCATGCTTGTAAAGTGCCGTCATCATGGAGTGCCAAAAGTATAGACTTTCCTTGTATTTCTTGTATTCTCAAGCTCTTTATTGGCAACGGCCTTGTTCCTGTAAAATAATAATATTATATTACTTATGCATATGTTATACTAAGCAAAACAATAGTAAACATATAATATAATATGTATGCATATGTATGTATATATATTCTCTCTCTCTCTCAGTGTGTGTGTGTACCTCGAAACCAAACCCCAAAGCCGACCAATCCCAGCATCCCCGCCCTTGAGTTCATAGCAAATATCTATTAAAAAAGATAATCGATGAAGAACTTAAAATATATTATGTAACAGGCAGATGTTTAAATTATCATCCGTTAAAAGATAATACAAATATATTGTAAAGTCGCGTTTAAGGAACCTTCTAATAACCATAAAATGGAAATATCTTATATATAATATATATATATATATATTATAATATATATATATATATATGTAGACACACACACACACATTTAACCTTATGTCGAATGCGTGTTAAATACTTAATATGGTGTGTGAAGGTATAATGTATTTTGTTCTATATCATCTTATATACTGAGTTACTCATAACTCATAGGTAGAGGTATATACACCTTGTAATACTTCTTATAGGAACTATTGACTTAACCAACTTATAATAGTTTAGCCATGTTAAATATGTAAAAGGAACTGGGTTAATATCTATATACTGTAATAATGCATAAGACTCAAATATGTAGAAATGGTAACAGGTATATGACACATTTACGTTAATATATACATGTATCTCTTACTTTGTGCATTGGGATCAATAAAGAGAGAGAAGCAAAGAACAGAGCCGTTGATTCCGGCAGCAAACAGAATGTTTTTCGCAGCAGTAAACGCTGTTACTTGACCTAGGCTGATAAGTCCATGGATATGTCCCGTAGAATAAACTAGAAGGTTGTATCACGTAATTGTTCCATAGTTCACTGGATACTGGCAGCTTAACGACGTAGAATACACCAGTAGTATCCACCACAGTTACATCGAAATATAAGCCTTGTCCATTATTAACCTGCGAGTTATATATCAATATGCTTTCTCATTATTTTAAACATTCAGGTATATACATGTACATATTAACATGCTTAGTATATCTACAACCTCAATGGAGAGCACGTCTGCAAACGGACACAAAGTTTCCTGGAATGCAAGGCGAAGACCGTAGCCCGGGACATCTTGATGAGATGATAACTGCACAATTTCCATAACAGATGGGGTTGATTCCTGGAGGCGCCTACAGAAAAACAATGTCCACGATTATATAGACGTATTATATTAAAAAAAATCTTGAAGTTCTTAGTTAAAACGTAAGGAAAGTATCAAACTTAATAATCTGGATTGCTTATAAAAACCCAGACATATACAGCTTTTTAAGAGGCAAGTACAGGAAAACCTTGTTTGTGTGTGTGTGTTTATGTATGCAAACCGTATGTGCGCTTTGTATGTATATAAACAAAAGTACTTCCACTTTATAAACTGGGTTGCCAAATATCTACATTCAAAATTCTGGCTAAAATACGCTACTACACATTATGAAACAGTATTTATATCTATTTACAATACATGTATGCATACATATATATGTGTGTGGACATAAGAAAAAATTATTAACCGGGTTTGCTACTTTTGGCTCAAAACAATGAAAATATTAATATATTTTGCAGATTAAAGTGCGACATTAAGAGGAATGTGACCAGATTATGAAATGGTAAATATCAAAACTGTATATCGGCATCTGATGCACAACTAGATATCTGCATATACACGGGAAAAATGCGATTTTTTACTCAAAGTGACGAAATTTCCACATTTTGTGGTTTAGCAGATATATATGGATTCCTGATGGATATACGTATACACAATGAAAAAATGCAAAAAAAAACAGGAAAAACATGATTTTTGGCTCAAAATGACGGGAAAACAGCGGATTTTGCTATAATCTTACCAGATTATGAAGCAATCGCGAGATCTGTTGCTTGCGCTTGGGACAAGCACGGCTCCTCCTGCATTTCTCGGCGGTATGCAAATACAATCTGATGCAGGCGGGATTCTTGGCCCTGGAACGCTCACGGTAGTCCATCGCATCGCTCTCACTTCCCACCAGCGGCACCTCCATGGCCAAGAACCCTAAACCTTAAATGTGCTTAAACATTTCAAAATTAGAACAGACGTACGTCCAAATGTTAATCTTATTTTAGATAAAATTTAAATAATATTACAATCTCTTTCATATTTAATTTTACTGTTAAATCCATATACGTAATTTTATATAGACCTAATAACTATATCAAATACTATGAAAACGTAGTATAAACATATATGTGGGTGTGGTGTGGTGTTTTAAACTCTATGTGTGTGTGTGTGTGTGTGTTGTTTAAAATGTGTGCTATTAAAAGATTATTAAGTGGTTTTTGCTTGGCTGTTTCACAATCGTAGATAGAATATTCTCAAGAATATGTCTTTAAGAAAAAAACATCTAATCTAACTATAATAAAAAGAATATACTTTTAATTATGCTTAAATATATTATATACAAAATTAATTTAGATACTAATCATGAAAAATTAGATAACATTTTTTATAAACCCTAAAACAGGGGATTCTTGTTCTAGGGCTCTTGCGATGGAGCTCCTGCGCGTGATTCTGACTCTATGGATCCTCAAATCTGCTTATGGAAGACTCTCAAGCGCGATGGTAAGCATTCTAGATCTACATTTTCTATTTGTTCTCTCTCTCACACACACATGTACAATCTACACACATGTGAAATTCATCTTCTCTCTCTCTCTCTCTCTCTCTCTTCTCTCTCTCTCTCTCTCTCTCACACACACACACACACCACACACACACGCACGCACGCACGCATATAATTTGTATAATTTTATGATAACATTATGATAATCACTCACGTATATTAATATGTAGTGCTAACATATATCAGCATATTATAAAATCTGTGTTCATGTGCTCTTTTAGTGATACAGAGCATATTTGTATATAACACATACACGCAAGTACGCAGAAGCTAATTCTTACATAGTAATACCACATAAATGTGCTTGTATATGTTTATATTATGTATGTCATGATTGGTATAATATACTTTCACACCACACACATATACATGTTTTTACATACATATATGTATAGAGCGGCAAGATACAGACATCTCTGAAGGCATGTAACTACATCACAACAACTATGTAACACAACACACACACACACACGGAGATACATAAATATGTATATAGACACACATACACATACATATTTACTATTTATTAAGTCATTTTACAGTGAAAGCTTTGAGCGAATTAAAAGCAGCCGGTGGATGGAAAGTAATGTATTCATGGAATGGTGAGGATCCATGCGGAAAAGGGGAAGCTGCATTGTGGTCCGGAATTACGTGCTCTAAACCAACTCAAGATGGTTATAGAGTTGTCACGGAATTGTAAGTTGGTTTTAGTTATTTAAAAACTTAAATTAATGATTAATATCAAGGTTTTTCAGTTAATTTTGTGATTAACTAAACTTTTCTAGTAATACTGTGTTGTTTAGTCTGCTTACTTAAGTTTATTAAGTTTATATAGACTATATTTTAGTACGCTTACTGTTATGTATAATGTGTTATACATGTCTGAGATGTTTAGCTATTGCACTGTATGTAGTTTTTTATATTATACTGCCTATTAATTATGTTTATGGATCAACTCAATTTATATTCTTCATTTGTTAATCTTCATGTGTAGGGCTTGTCCAAGGATCGATAATGGGTCCGTTTCCAATTGCAGTGACTAAACTTTTGGATCTTAAAAGACTGTAAGCTATAGGTGCTAAGATGTTATATCTATATATATACACATGCGAGAGAGTACACCTGTATACATATGTATACACGTTTATTGTGTTATATTTATTATGTGTTGGGATTGTCTTACAGGGATTTACACGGTAACAAACTAACTGGAACTATTCCTCCTGAAATAGGCCGGCTCGACAAACTGTCACTTTGTAGGTTTTATGTTTATTATCGGTTATATATAATACATATAAGATTACATATGCCCCCATGGATGTAAAAGCACATATTAAAGTATATTATATATATATATATATATATAATAATAATATATATATGATGCAGGAATCTAAGATGGAATAAGCTCCAGGATGTACCTCCAGAATTAGGCCAGCTTAAGGACCTTCAGAACTTGTAAGAAGACATATAACGTATCTATATAGATAGAATTTACTTCAGTATTCTATAGTATGAATGATGCTAATTTGTTTTGCATTTATTTATCGCTTGTTATGTATTAATCATCTGCATTAGTTTAATTTAATATGAGTCTGATATACATATATTTGTTATTGGTTCTGTAGATTTCTGAGCTTCAATAATCTGAGGGAATATACCAAAGGAGCTTACGAATATTCAAGGACTCCGTTATGTGTATCTTCACGAAAAATAAACTTACAGGTCGTTTTCCTCCTGAGTTTGGTGATCTTCCTAATCTTCGTCATTGTAAGTGTTATATTGCTATTATAATATTGTAATATGTGTAAGTAAATATACATTTTCCATTCATGTATACATACATAATTGTGTGTATGAATATGTATATATATAATATATCACACACGATTCTTCTCGTCTAGTTTACACATGCACATATTTTTTTTATATTTAGATATGTTGATATGCGTGTCTATGTATATACGTATGGACAGATATATCTATATATGTGCTAATGTTGCATTTACAGGGACGTGAGTAATAACCATCTTATTGGCACAATTCGGGAGCTTCTAAGAGCTGAACAAAACCGTGCTAAAGATGCATTCCCATCTCTACGGAATCTGTAAGTCATTTAGGTGTATATGCATGTATATATGTATGTATGTATTTATGTACGTGTGTATGTATGCATCTGTATGCGTATATGATCTCATGCGGGCAGATGTATCTGTTTGCTTACACAGAGACAATAATCCTTCTATGCAGATACTTGAACAATAACCACTTGACTGGAGGGATACCTGGGGATCTTTCCTATTTACGGAACTTGGAAATATTGTGAGTTTAAGGTTATATTTGAACTTCAATATATTACTATACCTGCACATTTAGTTCGTATATTTGTACCACACATATACATGTGTTTCATATATCACATGTATATACTACATAAACACGAGATATACATACAAACTAAAAATACATTCAAAGACCTAACACAATTGTGTGTTGATTTTCTTACTATGTTTCTTATAGATATTTATCCTACAACAAGCTCACGGGACCTGTGCCGGACGTCATTGCTACTATTCCTAAGCTAACTTACTTGTAAGTCCCGTATAGTCACACCCACACAGAGAATTGTATTCGCACTTTGTAAGAGAGTGTTTGATACATATACTATATATACACACATATATTATACGCGTATGTATGTTCAATTTACGTGCACATATGGGTGTATATAACCTTTAATGATTAATCAGGTATTTGGACCATAATGCGTTAAATGGTCGACTTTCACCGGCTTTTTACAGTCATCCCAATTTGAAAGAAATGTAATGTATATTATGAACTACACTACATTACACATTATAATTTACATACATATAGTACGTATATATACGTTTTCGTATTTAGGTGTGTATATAATATATAATTCCTTCTTTTAAACAGCATTATCTATATATAATATATTCTTTTAACAGGTATATTGAAGGTAATCAATTTAGTGGGGGAGCTAAGCCGGTCGGTATTCACCGTACAATCGAAGTCTCAGATACAGAGTTCGTATTTTGAAAAATGTGAGTACGTTTAATATAAATTATATACTGCTAGACCATTCAATATCATTAGAAGTAGAAAGCATCTCTCTCTCTCTCTCTCTGCGTGTTCAAGCATGTACACTCAAGTGTCTCAATCTTATTGATTGTGCACAATTCTTGTTTATACTTCTCACAGCAGATTTATGTGTCACTTCTTTGAACACGCACGCACGCACACGCACACACATGTGATTAGAGGAAACCTGTGTCATTTATCGATACACACCGGGTATGCCAAATGAAAGTTAATAGAACTTAGCCGCAACAAAAGATATATATAATTTGATCTAACCATTAACTAACTACAATATATCTGTAAATAGGTGTCCAGATATTGAAGTCTCTCTCTCTCTCTCTCTCTCTCTCTCTCTCTCTCTCTCTCTCTATATATATATATATATCATAACTGCTACTTTAGATATTCAGTGCATCTATTGTATATACATACATATGCAGGTATCGGCATATAAATATGCATGTGTATACACATGCATGTACGATTGCTTAAACTTAGTAATATAATTTAAATTTCAAAGTATGAGAATCTTTTCTACTTCGTAACCGGCAATAAATAAAAACATATTTTATGGTTTTAAAAAACACATTCTTATGGTTTATTTTTAAACACGCCGTGAAAGCAATGTTCTGTTTAAAATTATAACTTTTAAATTTTATTAGAATTCAATTAATAATATATATGTATGAGAGAGTATTATAAAAGTCTTTTGTTCTTACATATTTGACATAAAAATATGAAAAATTTACATAGAGCACGACCTTGAATTTGGAAAATGTACACGTGTCCATGGATTATATGTATAAATAATGAATACAATTTAGAATAAATAATTATCTAATTAACTTTGAAATGATATAATCCTAATTTAAAATATATGTTTTTGAATGGCTTCATATATATATAAAGTTAATTCATTGTTAATTTTCTAAGTTATATCTATATAAATCAATATATTATATATTAACATATACAGAATAAACTTTACTATATGTTTTAGATGTTTATACAGATAGTAAACAAATATTAATTAGAAAATTTATTTAGATATATTTATATGTTCATATTGTTGAAAAAAATATATATTGATGTGATAAAATTAATTAAATAATAGTTTAAACAAGTTTATTATACGCCCAAAATTTCTTTCATATTTTGTGAAGCTATCTCCATAAGGTAATATTTAAGTCTATGTATTTTCATAATCAAAATAAAGACATAACTTGGTGTGTAATTTTAAATTAGATAAATTAAAATTTCCATATGGTAATGAATAATATTTTACTGTTGCAACGGTACCAAATATTTGTTGCCAAAAAACTTATTTTTTTAATTTAATAACTATATATTAAATAAAGATATCCGGCCGGTACAACGTTGTCCATGTTAAGTGAATTCTGTTTAACTTAATGTGCTCAATTCACACACTATGTACATTTTTATATATGAATTGTTTTGTAATAAACAAGTTTGACCATAATAATAACAGAATAACTATTGAAAAGAATATAAATTAATTAATGTGTACATTTATTAATATGTACATTTGTATATACATTTTTAACATTTTGATGTGTATCTGTACATATTATATATGAATTGTTTTTTTAATAAGTCTGATCAGTAGAATAATTATTAAATGCATATATCTCGTGACTTCACATGGATCTAGTTCTTATGGTACACAATAAATAGTGTATATATATATACTGTTTAGTGTCTAATGTGTTATTACGATCAAAATTGTTTATCAGACTTATTATAAAAAATATTTCATATATAATATGTACAGATACACATCAAAATGTTAAACAATGTATATACAAATGTATGTATTAATACGTATGCTTTTTAATTATTATAGCTTTACATATATTCTTTTCAATAGGTCGAACTTGTTCATCAAAACAATCCATATGTGCATTGCACACATTAAGATGTTAAACAATGTGTGCCTTTATGTATGTTTAAAGTGCGTGCATATATATATATTTGAGGAACTTTCATTATGATATTCATTAAAAATTAATTTAAAAAATAATTAAATTGTTTTTTAAGTACGTGCATACACATTTTATGTTCATGTAACCATTTGATAAATCAAATATTAAATAATTAATAAAAAAAGTTATAATATCTATTATCGTTAATGCTTGTTAATAAATCGATCTAATTTTCGTAAACGCCATCGTGAAGAGGTGTATATAAAGGGTTTAGTAGGTGTGCATAGGTTTGAATTTATTTATGTGTGTGTGTATATATATATACATGCCTATATATTAGATGTGCAAGTTTAATGTCTTCTTTCATGTGTCACAACACACAAGCACACCACACAGCACGTAAACAACATAAAAGAAGATATTGAACTTGCACATTTAACATATAAGCATGTGTATATACACATATACACTATAAACAAATTCAAATCTATACACACCCACCAAACCCCCCACATACACCTTTTTATGATGCATATCTTCGCTTATGAAAAGCTAGATCATTTATTAACAAACATTAATAATGAATATGTATTTAAGAAAAAGATTAACGACTATATTTTATTAATTATTTAATACCTAATTTATCAAATGGTTACATAAACATAAAATATGTATGCACACGTTTAAGAAACAACTTAATTACTTTTTTTAATTAATTTTTAATAAATCATAATGAAAGTTCCTTAAACATCAGGGCACTGGTATTGGACCACCTGCACAATATAAAAAAGTATTTAAGTTATTTGTATAAGGCTATGTAAAGAACTGTATAAAGAACTGAACTAGAATAGCTTTTAGGTCCTCCTCCTTTTACACTGATACACACTTTGAAAAAAAGTATTTTATGTATCCATCAACGTGGATACCCCGTGGTGACATAATTTTGCAAATAAAACAAGTTTATAAGAAAATAAAAAACAAGAGAGAAAAAAACTTACCACATGCATTAAATGCAAAAAATAAAAAAAAATAACAACAATTATGAATATTATGCCATGAATATATCTTATCTATGTCAGTAAGTAAATAGACACACAAACAAACCCATGTATTTAACACATTTGTAACGCACCTTATTAGGGCGATTCTCAACACTAAATTGTTCCACATCAAAATTATTTTATTTTTTTATGTGGAACCATTGTTTTAAGTACCATACAAATATTCTACGATAAAAATCATCTTTTTGTAGCCTAAACATGTTAATTGTAAATAGTATTAAATTGTAACAAGATGAATCTTATTGCATTAGATATTATACATTAATCTCAATTATTTTATATTAATTAAATCTTTTAATAATTAATTACATTTACATTACATTTAGAAATAAATGGCAAAACTTATTTTGCCACTTATTGGCACATATATTCTTTTATTTTTAATTAATTAATTTTATAATTTTATAAGTGCAATTAACATATAAACATTTCTATGTCTACATGTGTTTATGTGTGTATAAACATGGAAGGTGAAAGCCTAGGCCTTATAAGGGCTGGAGCTTATTTTGGCTTGCATGTTAATATAGCTTGTGTTGGGTTGGACATCTTAACATGGTGCTTGTGTTCTTCTTCTTACTCTTGCTACAGAGTTGCATTGCTAATAAACACGTAAGTGCATTAATGCTAAACATGATTTGTATTCTTATGCGCTCACATGCATTATTTGCAAGTTGTACATTGTGCATTTGGGTGGCAAGATTAGAGAGGAAAGTCCTGATATCACTCATAAGAGAAACTATGAAAAGCTATCCAATTTGCTTGGGAGGTATGGACCAACTTCAAAAACTATATTGAAAGAGTAAACCATTTTAATCCCGGATTGTTATACAGTGAAGAGCTTGCAGAGAACTCTTTGATCTACAGTTATAAACATGGGTTTCAAGGTTTTGCTGCCAAGTTATCGGTTGAACAAGCACATGAAATAGCTAGTACGTAAATGAACGCACACACTACATAACATGTGTGTATATATGTGTGTACAGATTGCAATGGGGTCCGAGTGGTGCGCAATAGTCTACTCAAGCTCCATACGACACGATCGTGGGATTTCTTAGAGAGACGGGGATGGCACGAGCATGTTGCAAATGAGTCAAATGCAGCTCAAGACATTATCATTGGGATTCTCGATAGCGGTAGTGTCTTAATATAGATAAGATACATACGCTATTATAAATTCTCCGGCGGTGTGTTTGTACGTAGGAATCTGGCCAGAATCGCGGAGCTTTCACGACCGTGGCATAGGCCCAATACCGAAACGTTGGAAAGGAAGCTGCAATGGCACTCTTGAAAACTGCAACAGGTACACATAGCGCACACTAGACTTTGAAACTAATAATTTTGTGCAGGAAAGTCATTGGTGCTCGATTCTATTATAAAGGGTTTGAAGAAGACTACATGCCTCTTTCAAGTGCGGGAGCCACATATTTCTTGTCAGCAAGGGATGAGGCTGGCCATGGTACACATGTTGCCTCAATAGTTGCAGGTAGACATGTTAAGCTTAACAATGGACAAGTTGCAAGAGGTAGCTCCACATGCAAGGATTGCTGTTTATAAAGTGTGCTGGATAATTGCAGCTTGTTCATCAGCAGATGTGCTAGCTGCCTTCGACGATGCCATTGCAGATGGTGTAGATATCATATCTACATCCTTAGGTGGGGCTCTGTGTGTGTGTGTGTGTGCGCGTGTGCCTGCCCACACATACGATTATTATGCAGGTTTTACATATAGCGAAGTGGAGGGTTTCTTTGAAGATGGCCTTGCAATAGGCTCTTTTCACGCCATGCAGCATGGCATACTAGTCTCAGCTGCCGCTGGAAACTCCGGACCTAATATGTCATCCCTCGAAAATATTGCTCCATGGATTCTAACCGTGGGTGCCACTTCCATTGATAGGGAGTTTGTTAGCAACATTGTATTAAAGAGACATGCCAAAGATCTCCATATTAAGGTAGGGTTGCATGCGTGCGTGCACGTTCGTGCCCTGTAATGTGGTGAATGTGCAGGGAAGAGGTCTGAATTTGGCAACAGACAGCGCAGGTTGGCATGGGCTTGCCATACTCTCTCGCAACAACGGCTCAACCATAAGGTGGCACACAAAAACTAGTTCTAAACATTGCTGATTACCTTTCCTTTCCAGTGAATGCGACGATGAATCTGCACTCCATAGAAATTTGAAAAGGAAGATTGTAGTATGCCTCAATATAAATGCTTCTTCTTCTGCCATAAAGAATATGGAGCACTTTGGCATAGCTGGGATGATTGTAATAGATGACATTGAGAAAGCTATGGTTACTCATCATTCACTACCTGTAACGCAAGTTGGCAGTAAGGAAGGCACCATTATCCAACATTACATACAAACTATCAGGTTTAAGCTCGTATTTAATCATTAAACGATTGCTCACTTACGTGTTGTTTGCAGGTATCCAAACCCTAGTGCGAGAATACTCCACACTAGAACCCGTTACAATGTCAAGCCTGCACCGATTGTTGCAGCCTTCTCGTCTAGGGGACCAAGCACTATTGGAGACATACTCAAGGTATCATTTCGTGAGAATACCCCTTTATTTCTTACATTTTGAGCAGCCTGATGTTTCAGCACCTGGCGAAAACATCCTTGCAGCATGGTCCAGGATTTCAAGTTTTGAGAGATATGGGATATTAGAAGTAGAGGAAGGGTACAGCATTATAAGTGGAACTTCTATGTCTTGTCCGCACGTCACTGCAGTAGCTGCTAATCTCAAGGCCAAGTATCCCACTTGGTCCCCAGCTGCAATCAAGTCAGCTATCGTGACAAGCGGTAAGTTTTTAATACATTTAAAAAACACATATAACACGTTTACCATGGCAGCAAGCGTATTAGACAACCAAGGAAAACCTATTAGAAATTATGATCTAAAGAGGGTCGCCAACGCCCTCGATATGGGAGCTGGAAATCTGAACCCTAGGGCATCTCTAGAACCTGGATTGGTTTATGATACGCAATATGAAGAGTATTCTGAATTCATGTGTCAGTTAGGGGCTGCTTACGACTTTAGTGGTAAGAAGTGCAGGAATCATAAGCATTACAATATGTACAACATGAACTATCCGTCTATATCCGTTTCAAATTTCACCACCTCCGCCATGGTGACAAGGAGGGTTACCAATGTGGGTTGCAAGCGTGAGTGCGTGTTTAAGGTCTCTATTGAAGCTCCATCAGGAGTTAGAGTTAAAGTGGTTCCTAACTTGCTCCAGTTTAGTAAACTGTACCAAACCAGGATGTTTACTGTTGAGTTTAAGGTGACAAATGGGTTTACTCAAAAAGGACACAAGTTTGGTTCTATTACGTGGACTTCTCATGGATACCGTGTAAGAAGCCAGTTTGTTCTCGACTACATAAACCACGTGTAAATGCTGGCATGCTGACATGTCATTTATTCTTTTTAAAGGTTATTCAATTATATTCAATTATACCATGTTAGTTTAATCGTATTAACGCTAGTTACATAAAAATGTGACTGTTAATTAAGTGATTAATTAGTGATTGAATTAACGAATTATCGATCATTATTTATGTTATAAAATCACTATTTTAAGAATATTTTGATATTTAAAAAATGTATTTTGTATAATTAAAAAGAAACATGAACTGATTGTCTTTGTTATTTTATTTCTTGTGACTTATATATTAATTAATTATCTATATTTATTTGTAATACAAAACTCAATAATGTATAAGAAGCTCATGGATATTAAATTAAAATATTCTCCGAACGTGCAATATTAAAGTAGCTTGAGTTGTTTTAAACTAATTACTAAGTATATTATTTGAGGAAATTCGACAAACTTTATAAGGGCAAATATGTATAAGATATATTTAAATTTACCTTAATAGTTAGTATAAAACTCACTAATATATATCTAACTCTTTAAAAAAATTAAACTAATTTATAAAACTAATATTTTAATTTACTATAATTTCTAATTTATAATACATAGTTTCTCTTACTTCTCAATACTTGGATATTATATATTATTAAAAAATGATGTTTATAAATATATTCTTGATTAGGTGAAATGCATATATATTTGTATTTATATTCCCTTTGTAATTTAATAATGGATATTTTAATTCTTAAATAATCTTTTTAATTGAAAAAAGGAATTTAATCTTAACCATTCTCTAAGTATATTATTTTCCATTACCTTAAGATTAATGATTTGAAATTTATTTAACAGTTTTTCTCTGTCATTTTTTCTCGTAATTTTAGGTATGTATGTAAACATACACTAAGGCATGCACGTGCGTGTGCACACACACAGAGAAAAGCGTATATATCCGTAATATATAAAGCTTGTGTACACAACACAGAGACACACACACACACACAAAGGCCTACATAAAACACACACACATATATACGCATAAAGTATTTCACACGAATACACACACAACACACTAATATTGTAAAATATGTAAAAATAACTATATTCATGAATTTCTCAAATTATTAAAAGGATAATGAATATTGTTGTTTATATAAGTGCATGCACCATCTATTATTTTTAAAAATTTATAAGTACCTATAGATATAGAATTATAATAACTTATATAATAAAAACTATACACAATACACACTTTACAGAAACATGTTTATAATTATACACTTACATAGAAGATAAGTACATACAAATTAAATCAAAAATTATTATTTAAGACATAATTTTTGATAATAATTATAACTTAAATAATATTATTGCACTTACATAAAAGAAAGTACATATAAAATATATTAAAATTTATTATTTAAGACATCTGTATATAGCTTTTTATTATAATTTAATAATTCAAAATTTATAATAATTAATGTATTTTATAGTTTAAATTATAATTTTAAATTGGTAAACTTGCAAATGTTTGATTTTATACATCCTTATTTCTATATGTTTTATGATATACGTGTTGTGTGTTTGGGAATATAATTAATGTCTGTGTATATGTGTGTTATAGACTTTTTAAATTATGGGTATATACGAATTTCATATATGTGTATGCGTGTGTGCTTGAGTGTATTGTATGTGTATGATTAATTTAGTATTAAGAATGTTTTAGTACTCACTTAAAATAATTTCATGTTAATTTAAGCTTTTCATAAATATAAAAATACCTTATTAATATACAAAGGTTATTGTAGGTAAGTTATTCTATTATAAGCATATTATATTAAAATTATAAATTTAAGAACTAAAACATACAATCGTAAGCAGAAAAAATATTAGCATTAAATTTGAATAAGAATGAATCTTAAAAATAAATTAAATTAAATTTTTATTTTTAATATGCTGTATAATAACATTTCTTGTTTTATTACTAGGAAATTAAATTAAAATTATTGAGCATAGATTGAATAAAAAATACGTGGTTTATACGAAAATACTTAACAAATTGAATTTTCATAAAGTATGTTGTAAACATACACATGTACCATAACAAATTACTTAACCTTAATAAATTTAAATTTAAAGAGTACACATTACAGTATTTAATTAATAGCTTATTAATCTTAACAAGAATATATAGCTAGCACGTGTCAGTAAATAATAGGGTTTAATGTGAGGACGTCACATCATCTGTGTTCCTGTCGGATATGCCACGTCATCCATAGTATATATATAAATTTATGGTATACAGAACGTGTGTCTTGCATGCATAATGTGAATAGGGTTTAATGTGAGGACGCAGCTGTCAGTCACATGATCTGTCTTCCTGTCGGATACGCCACGTCATCCATAGTATATATATAAATGTCTTCCTGTCGGATACGCCACGTCATCCATAGTATATATATAAATTTATGGTATACAGACGTGTGTCTTGCATGCATAATGTGTGTTAGACCGTTTCTTTTTCATGTTCATGCATTTCAACGTGTTTTTATAAAAAAATAATTCATACATTTTGGAATGGTCAAACAAACAATGTTTAATTAATTTTACACTAGTATATATATAGAAGTTCTAAGGTATTTTTATATTGAAGTATGGCACGAGTATTCATGGTTGCTCTTGTGATCTTCTTCTTGTTCTTTGCATCCAATGCCCGAGGTAAGTTTCTCTCTTGTTTTCTAATCTTTTTTTCTTATAAATTTCTTTTATTTGCAGAATTACACCACCACCACCACCACCACCACCATGGTGGTGTTGAAGGATGCATAACCATCCTTTTCTTCAACTTTTGTATTGGTGGAGGAGGAGGAAATATGGCATCTGTTCCCAACCAATATTAGGTCAGTTGTATTGCATTGTACAAATAACTTAGATATTTCTTATATTGTACTTTTTTATATTTTACAGGTGGACCAGCACAGGCACCTGGTGTTTGAGAATTTCATTATGATATATTTATTAAAACTTAATTTAAACAATTATTAAGTTGTTTCTTATGTGTGGGGCGTGTGTGTGTGTGTAGCGTATATGTATATATATACACATTTAAGGTTGAGGGTTCTTGGCCATGGAGGTGCCGCTGGTGGGAAGCGAGGCGATGCAATGGACTACCGTGAGCGTTCCAGGGCCAAGAATCCCGCCTGCATCAGACTGTATTTGTATACCGCCGAGCAATGCAGGAGGAGCCGTGCTTGTCCCAAGCGCCAGCAACAGATCTCGCGATTGCTTCATAATCTGGTAAGATTATAGCAAAATTCGCTGTTTTTTGTTATTTTGAGCCAAAAACCATGTTTTTTCCTGGTTTTTTTTGCATTTTTTCTTTGTGTATCCCATATATATCAGCTAAAATCACCACAAAATATGGAAATTCCGTCACTTTGAGGCATTTTTCCCGTTTATATGCATATATCTAGTTGTGCATCAGATGCCGATATGCAGTTTTTATATTTACCATCTCATAATCTGGTCACGTTCCTCTTAATGTCTGCAAAATACATTATATTTTCATTGTTTTGAGCCAAAAGTAGCATTTTTCTTAAGAAACCCGGTTAATAAAACCCAGTTTTCTCTTATGTCCACACACATATGTGTATGCAAATAGATAATGTGTAATAGCCAGAATTCTGAATGTAGATATTTACAACCCGGAAGTACTTTTGTGTTATTTTACATACAAGCGCACATACGCGTTTGCATACATAAACACACACACACACACACACAAGGTTTTCCTGTACTTGCCTCTTAAAAAGCTGTATATGTCTGGGTTTTCATAAGCAATCCAGATTATTAAGTTTGCTACTTTCCTTACGTTTTAACTAAGAAATTTTCAATATATAGAGTATGTGTTGTGTTCGTTTGCCATAGTTATAAAATTGTATGAGAGGTGAAATATGTCAGGTTTGTCTATGTTAAGTATATGATTTTCTGTGACTGTGTATTAATATGTTATATGTATACTAGATACGTATGTGTTGGGCGTCCAGTTGGATGTTATGTGTGTAAGTGTGAAGCTATACATGTGTATTGCTAGAGCGAGTCGCTGTTTGTATATATGTCTGTTTTTATTTGTTTTATGGGTGTACCTAGTTACATGTTTGTTAATTGATAACTGTTTCATTTACAGGTGAATTTAACAGCAAATGATACATCGAAATTCAGCTGCAGATGTTTACCACGGACGATTTTAATTTGCTTTATCTTCACTTAAAATCGGTAAAAGATAGCTAATTAATTCTTGTAAATATAATTTTTTGTAGATCATATATGCTGCATACATAAACTTAATACACATTTATGTACATTCCAAAATTAACATGTATATAAGTGCTTATTCACACGTACACATATATGTTCTAGGCACCTCTAACTTCCGTTTGCTTAAACCACACGCACGCACCATACACGCATGCACACACATTAAGTTAATTGATTAAATGCAGATGGATCAATGCAAAACCGACGTGGAAAGGACACGTAGGATTTGGACAAATAACCATGGCGGATATTCTAGTATCTTCATTCCTGGAATCTGCACCAGTGACATTCAGACAAAATACTGGGGTTCTTATTGAGAAAGGTGATATTCTACAGCATGGACAGTATCGCGGCCTTGAGGTATATAAAATATATTCAATAATACATATACATATACGAGTATGTATTATTGTAAGCGAGTGTTTGTGAATATTAATATTAGCATAGAGGGATAAGTTATCTTTACGACTATCCTCTCTCTCTCTCATACACCACACATACTCGGATGGTTTACTGATCTCTTATGGTTTTTAACAGAAACTATTAAGGATTGTAGAAAAGCTATCAAACGAAGCAAACTTATTTGGATGGGATTATGAACGCAGACTGTGAATCCAGTAACACTTATTAGGACTGTGCATCCTTGCTCGTGCATGCAGCACCACAAAGGACTCGAACTCAGATCAAATAAAAGAAGCAATCTTGTGCTTTTTCAGGTAAGAATTAGAATCATATCTTTAATTTTCAATCAAAAAAAATAAAAACTATATATACATATGCATTCACATACACATGCACACATATACATTCCATATTCATACAAATTAGATAATTCGTTATCAAAAATTTGTTTATCCTGAATGTGTATATAATACAATTCTACTTGAATTTTTGTTTAGTATAGTGAGTGTGCTATATGTGGTGCTACTAAATTAATATGTTATGAAAACAGTATGGTCTTAGTTTAATTACTACAATTTATAATTAATTTGTATTAATCAACTTGTACCAAAATTTCACTTTGCTTGTTATTGTCTTTGCTACTCCAGAGCAGCAGCTTCAAACCATCCCTTTCATTCTTTGTTTAGCGGAGCAGGTGCACAGCACATTGATACAGGTGTGTGTGTGGTGTGTGTGTGTGTGTGTGAGAGAGAGAGAGAGAGAGAGAGAGAGAGATTTAGTATTTACTGATACTACTTAACTACTCAGAATCATGGAAGTTTCACTATTTCGAGTGGGTTATGCAAATATTTGAGCAGCATAACTTGAGCAAAGGTGCAACCTTATTTGCTCTTGCGGCAATTCACCAGGTTTACAACATAACACACAACACACATTTATATATATTCAAATGTATGATATTATATCAATTACAAATAAAAGTATACATCTAAAATATAGGGTATATGCTTTACAAAGATCTGATTGCCTTACACACGCACACTGATATCAAATAAAGGCACATAAACAAATAAAGATAATAAACAGTATACACTGATACAAACATTCTCATATAAACCTTTTTTTTTTCTACTAGGTTGATAAAGCAGAAAATAATGAAGATAACGCGGTTTCAATGAAAGGCCGCCTTTGGGCAAATATATTCAAGTTTTCTACGGATTTAGAATATATAATGATGCTTATGGTGCGATTATCTCTAATCCAGACGAAGAAGTGAAATTAACATGCTTACGACGATTTGTGGTTGTTCTTTGTGAGCGTAAAGTACACAGGTTCGTGTGTGCGTGTGTGCGTGTGCACCACATGTTATGTGTGTACATTTACATATTGTATCAACACACGCAATGTTTTTGGAAATTGTGTATGTATCTAGTAAGAATGCGTTGTATCTAATATTTGTATATCTTGTATCTATACATCAGGAAATTATGTACTCTATATAGTAAGTTCGCAATATCTAACTTGTATGCATTGTATATAAGTAAGAAACTACATACACATGTAGATAATGTGTATATACATATCTATAGAGTATGCATGTATGAGGAATTTATGTATATGTACGTTTCTCGTGTGTTGCATATGGTAAGAATTGCTATATATATATTATTTATTTCATATACAAGGTGTGTTAACACATATACAACAGAATATTTTATCATCGTTATTACATAATGTATATGCATATGGAGCGTGTGTATATACTCACATATAGAGCCAATGTACACAGACGTATGTCCACAGTATATATATATATATATATATATATATATATATATATTATATATATATAAAACTACATGCATACTGATATCCAAATGGTAATGTTTAATTCAGGCTTTATGTGGCGGTGATTTTCCTTATGCCGGCTTGCTGGACACTGTTGAACAAGAGCTGGCTTGGAAGGTAGTAATCTTTTGTGTGGGTGGGTGGGTGTGGGTGTGGGTGTGTGTTTATTGCTAAATTGGAGCTGTAAATGTAAATGTGAAACATCCGGCCATAGGTAAGTTTCTATTAACGATTAACAAATGCATGTTAAATTTATAGTATAGGTACACACTTGTTTATAATAAACATGCTATTTGTCATTGTTTCAATATAATGCTACTTATGTATTATGTGTTATTGTTTTAATATAATACTATTTATGTGCTACAGGAGATTTGTCGTCTTCAGAAGTTGTGAGGCTGCTCGTTCAGACGGGTCTGTATGATCTTGCGTTTTCTACTGCATTTAGATTGTGGAAAGACTCTACCCTGAAGAGGTATGTAGCAATGTGCGTGTGTGTTCACAACGCGCTTAGAGTAAAGGCAAATTCAAATAAAGGAGTCATCTCGTTAATATTCTTAATTGATTCAAGTTGATGTATATATATTTTAGGGAGCTGGAGAGGATGTTTGAACTCATGGCAAGGAACTCCTGTGCACAGCAAGTAACACCAGCTTTCAGGTACAGACATACTATATATATGGCGGGGGAGGGAGGATCAAACACTGGCTAAGACTTTATAAGCAACAACTTATAAATTGTTAATCAGTGTTCATGGATTACGCAGGCCTTCAAATGAGAAACTACTGCTGCTTACTGGAGTCGAACACACACAGGAAAAATCTGCAGATTCCCTAGGATCTTCCGTGTCGAGCTGGCAATCCTTGCAGTCTAATCTTGTAAGCACTATATGTATATATATATATATAACACATTCATAGGTACAATATTGACTTTTAATCTTAGTTATTACACATATAGTTCGTATGTTAAATAATAGTTTGTATATGCATTTAACAGGAGAAATATAAAGCAGACAATTCTATCTGTTAATAGGAACATGGAGCTTCCACTGTGGCTTGTGGACATCCTAAAGGTTAGACACACATACATACAAAGGAACACAGACGTCTATTTACCATGTGCTTGATAAACGTCATCCGTTTCATTCTCTCTCTCTCTCTTATATATGGTGTGTGTGGTGTGTGTGCGTGCGCGTGCGTGTGATCATTCTGTAGCGTATGTAGTATTCTATAAAATAGTGATAATAGTGTTTTATTGTTCGCACGCGCGCGCTGTCTTACTTGAAAATTAAAAGTATTTGAAATATTATTTTAGGGTGGTAAAAGTGCAAGTCCTTTTGGAATGGCGGGTGGAGAAGGAGATCCTGCGGCTCTTTTCAGAATATACCTGGATAATGGACGGTTAGTAGAAGCTTCAATGTTACTATTGGAGTATTTAAGAGCATGGTCTAACATGGTAAGTTACTAATTAACCATAAAATAATATTTAGTTACTTCCATAAACAGCTCTCTCCCTCTCATATTTATAATACATATATACACCTCTGTGCTCTGTATAAGAACATATAAAAACTGTCAATGTTGTTATATATTTCACTTTGCTTTGAATCATTTTTAGCGTGTATTTATTTATAATGCAGAGGCCAACTGATATTATAAAGAGGAAAAAGATTTCCGCGTCCTGGTTTCCCTACACTCTGGTCGACCGCCTGCTACAGTCGCTGGACGAACTCAGTGAGAAAGATGTACGGTGTGCCGACTTGAGAAATTCTATTCAGGACACTCTTCAGGATCATCTGAACCAGGTATATAGTACGTATGTGTGTGTTTGTGTGTCTATATACTTGTGATATATGTAATATAAAGGGTCTGTTAGTACCTAGATAACCTTTATATATCAAGATACTTCTTGATATCCATATTTATAATGCATGTTTACTTGCAGTATAAAAGCGGGTTTATCTATTTATATTTGACACCGAATTGTATATTATTTATACATATACACAGTATGTATATCCTATATTCATTCACTAAACACTGTATACATTCGATCGTACAATCCAATCTCTCTCTCTCTCTCTCT
>PUQB01000623.1:0-144212 GCA_003024785.1 Selaginella tamariscina | reverse complement strand
AAATATATAAGTGACCTTTGTATACTTATCTGATTCTTCTATGTGTATATACATGTGCATGTATGGAGGTTGTATACTGTGTGTATGTGTTGAGATTCGACTCACATAGAGATATATATTATACTGATCTGTACATCCTTCCATATATAATATATGTATATAGATATTATATAATTATACATAATAATACAAAAGACAATATTATAATATTAACTTATTAATGAGCTGAAATTATTCATAAATTTTAAATTGATATTCTTTTTTACTCCACATTTTATTTTCTTCTATTTAGTGTTTTGAAATTTAATATATTAAACAACTATTTTATGCACTTAATTAGCATACTTTCATAATATATTTTGATATTTACCATTATAATTATAGATAATACTATAAAGGGAAATCCACTATATAATGTAGTTAGATTAATGTATGATACTAGCCAGAGGAAGATGAAAAGCCACCACCGAAACCTGTATGGGAGGCAGCCGAGGAGGAAGATTTTCAAACTGTTCATGAATCTATTGATGCGACAATAACACTGAACACTCCTCTGTATCTCTCTCTCTCTCTCTCTCTCTCTCTCTCACACACACACACACACACACACACACAACACACAGTTAACTATAAACTATATAGTTACAGGTTGATTGCAATCAAGAACAAGGACCGAAACATGGCAAAGTTCCTCTTAATGAGGGGTGCAGATGTTAAACTACAAAATGCAGTAGGGGATACTGCGCTTCATTGGGCTGTAAGTTTTATATGATATACGTTAGTAAATTTTCATGTATTTTTAAACTTTAGGCTTTGAGAGGAGATGAAGAGCTAGTGAAAATGATAGTAAGCAAAGGTGCTGATTTGAATGCTATAGGCGAATATGGGAATACTCCTTTACATCTTGCATCTGCACGAAGCCACACAGCAGCTGTTAAAACACTCGTCCTGGTGTGTATGTGTGTGTACAACCACGTATATACATGTATAGGGGCAAATGTGTGTGTGTGTGTGTGTGTGTGTGAGAGAGAGAGAGAGAGAGAGAGAGAGAGATTTGAGTTTGTGTTTAAGGCCAGGAGGGGGCTTCTGTGAACATTAGAAATGACTATGGGAATACACCTTATTCGATGTCGACGGATGCAAGCATACGACAAATGGTAAAACATTTATTGTTAGTATTAAACATTTATTTGCTAATTATTATTTCCTATTACAAAATGGGATTATTAAACAGGAGCATGTGCTATTTATTAATATTAACATATACTTTAATAACATTTATGAATGGCGATTCTATGGTCATTAACATTAAAATAATCGTCAATTCGTTATTTAATACGTATTTATATTTATTTAAAACGTATTTAAACCAGTTGAAGCTTGTCATGGACAAAGGTGAGGCTGCAATGGAACAAGTGAGGGCTGCAGAAAAGAATAGATTGGAACTTGAAAAGAGAGCTAAAGAAAGAGAGCGCTCCAGACTGCAGGTATACACACGCACACATCCGTATGTGTAAATATACTGTATGTATACACATACATACAACACATTATACATGTACACATGCATAAATGTATAATAGGTATGCGTGCATCTACGTGAAGACGTTAACCTGTAATACGTATTAAATAAATGGTGTAATAGTAATGTTTTATAAGTTCCTGTCAATCTCTCTCTCTCACACACACACACGCACACATACCATTCTAACAAAGAAAACCTTTCAGGAAGCCGAAGACAGGAGAAGGGAACAAGAAAAGTATGACAGACATAGAAGGAAGGAAATAGAAGAGGAGGAGGTTTTCTTGTGTGTGTTTGTTTAACTTAATTTATTAAACTAAGTTAAATATAAAATGTGAATATAGAGGAGGATTGAAGAGGAAGAGATTGCAAGGGTTCGTGCCCAGGAAGCAGAACGTGAGCGGCAGGTGCGTTAAAAAGATGAAGTTTTTTTTCCCGCGCTTTTTGTTTTAAATAGAAGTTTTATAACATTATATATATAACTTAATTGTTGATTATAATGTGCTCTCATTTAAATTGTTCATATATACTGTAGGAGAAGGCCAGGATAGAGGCTGAACAACAGGAACTTGAGAGGCTGAAGAATGAGAAGAAAGCTAAGAAAAAGGGCAAAAAAAAGAAGTGAAACGTGATCTCTAATGCATAAGTGTGTGTTGTGTGCGCGCGTGTATGAGAGGGAGAGTGCCATGTAACTTAAAAGCTGTTTGGTATAATCTAATAATAATTTAAATGTTAAATTATGTTAATGTTTTTGTTCTTGATATAAATTTTTTAAATAAAAACTCAATAAGCAAAATAATATAATTATTTTACATAAGATTTTTTTTAATGAAATTAAAATTAAAAAACTATGTAATGATAAATGTATTATTTAAAATAGTTATTTTTAATATATATATCTCCTACCTTTATTATGGCTACACTATTCCCTTGATGTGCCAACATATCTAAGTATTGGTGGTCCTAGCTCTATTTTTGTAGGCCTCTTTGTCAACCTCCTATACGGCATTCCAAAGTTTATTCATAGATTATTCTTCCTATACACCTATTATTACATGTGTTGGCTTGCTGACGTGTTATTTTATTTATTTTAAAGTTTTTTCATTTATATCATATAAATTATACATAAATGTACACACACAAAACATATGTGTGCAGACAATGTATTACGTTTTTAAATTATAATGTAAAATGATAAATATTATAAATTATAATAGAATTATTATTAAATTGTGTTTTAAACTTAATTTTTATTAATTATAATTAGAAAGTTGTACATAGTGCACATAAAACATGTACAAAATTGTAAGTTAAATAATAATTTTTTATAATTTATAAATATTTATGTAATTTAAATACTTAAATTAAAAGTTGGTTTATGATATAATCATAGTAATTTTATATCCTCCAATATCAGTATGGACTATCCTTGGCGCCAAGGATGGACTGCCATATCCTTGGCGTTGAGGAATTTGGGTTACCTTGTCGAGTCAAGGTCCTTAAATTTACTTTTGATGCAGTGTTTTGACATGCGACTTGTCATTATGATGTGTCATGTGAAACAATTTCTAACCCTCTGGATTTAAAAACTAATGCCATCGTAGAAACGATTAAATACCAAAAACTTTGAAGGGTACATATTGATATGTATAACGCATTGAAATAATTTATTTTTTTCTAACTTTTTGCTAATCATAGGCGTTGGGGGGTAGAAAATCTTCACACAATGATCTTCACGACTCTTACCAAGCCAGGAGATTATGTAGAAAATTCCTTTCTGTTGGAGTAGTTATGGGTAGAACCATCTTCAGAGTTGGATCTAATCATTTGCTCACATGTGAAAGACACTGTTTTGGTTAACCATGCACGTTGTAACTAAAGTGGGCATGATACGTGAAAATGGGAATATAAAATAAAATTAATACTTAAGTTTTAATTATTAATTAATCATTTAATTAATATGTAATTAAGCCTTAAATATTAATTAATTAATTAATTAATCCTTCAATAACCTTACTTAGTAAGGAATATTCCTAAAATATCTTAGAATATTCATATTATTCTAAAAATAGTTTACAATAATGAAGAAATACTATCAAACATAATTACAAATGAAATCATTTCTTATCAACATGTTAATTTTTTATAAATACTTTCTTCCTAACATACAGAGAAATCTCCTCATTTTGTCTAAATCATCACTCTCCGGATTAATCAAATCATTTTGGTCAATATCTTGATGTTGTTGCCACCACTAACACTCTCACGAATGCAATTGGGAGTTGCCATCCTTGTTAATACATAAGATGTAATAAGAAGGTCTGCATAAAGGCTCATCTAAAAATGACGTTCCTTAAGAATAATATTATAAAGCGCCCGGTTGCTATCCTTCATTTTATAAAATTCAAAATCACGAGAAAGAAAAGCTTCAGGAAATGTATGATACGGTGGATACTGCTCACAAAAATTTTCGAGATTCTTCTTTCTGAGGCACGTATCCAAGTAGTTCACTAGCTCATCCATGATATCGGTATCAGAATATGGATCGAAAGTGATTGGATGAATACAAGCAATGTTTTGGTTGAGCATAGCCTTCTGAGGAGAGTCGTACTACTAAGATATGTGCATTCTTCGTTATCCTTAAGCGACTGATCTCCCCATGAGTCCCAATTATTCTTTCATTCTTGAAGAAGTATGGCTTGCTTTCCTTTCTTATATTGTGAAATTCGAGAGGTTTATAACACATTCGCTGGTCAAAAATCCAATCTTTACGAATCACCTCTTCTGCAACACTACAATGTTTCTTAAGCAAATTCAACAGCGGTGTTAAGTTATGAATCTGCATGCATGACCAAATCCCCACAAGCGCACCCATCTCCTTAAGCTTTTGAAAGAGACGATCCAACCCTGGACGAAAAATAATATCATATCGAAATTTACCATGACAAGGAATGAAATCTCCTTGTTTGATTTCTTTTTTCCTATCCTCGGGCCTTTGTCGATGAAGCAGAACACCATTGACATCCAACAACACAATATGGCCATGAGTAACATGAGATAGCGTTGCCTCTTGAATACTTTGCAAATCACTTGTTTGCTCCCTTTCACATTTATCCGTTGCCACTATCTCGTTGCCTATCCCTTCATCATTTAATTGTACATCATCCTTACAAGATTCAGATATTGCATGCGCTGAAGAAATTGATTTCGGAACTGAAGCCAATAAAAATGATGATGAAAAAACTGAAGTGGCCCCCATGGTAACGATGTTTTGAGCTGCATTATTATCCATTTCCTGCATGAACTCTGTCATTCTGACATGTGGCACAAGAAATTGTCGCCAAACCCCTCTCTTACCTCATGCCAATGCTGAAAATCCATGTTCTCAATTGTTTCATTACATCTGCAAAATGATAATTAGCTGACCTTAAAATTATCAAGGTATATTATTTACCTTGTTAATGTGTGACCCATGTTTGAACTAAAAGCTTCATTAATCCTTGAGAATTTATTTTCTGTACAAATATAAACGAAATATACAAAAATGCCTTATGTTACACTCATTTACAACTATTCGTCACTCTAACAATTCATTAACAATTCTTCTTCGCTATTACCTTCTGAGTGAGGCGAAGAAGGTCTAAGCCGCTTGTGAGATGGTTCAAGATCTTCTTCATCTTCTATTGATGTTTCCATGGGTATGGAGTGTGCAATGTTCTGTACTCCTCGAGATAACTTCCGGTCTAATATCTGATTGAAGTTCGTCTCAGACTCCGACATTGAACCAGATTCGCCTTCAGAGCTATCGCACTTATCTGGAGGGAACTTTCTCAAATACTCCTTTATGGATTCGTTGGGGTACTCAGTTGAGAACCTATCTATCCACTTGTTCAGGTCCTCAACCATGGTATTATCCCTTTTTCAACGGCAAATACACATGTATGCCGAAGGTAACACTCCTTCAAGACGGACCCCCTAGTGCAGTAGTCAAAAACCCACGCATCACTGTGAGGACCCCTGATCAAGTTGACGATGCTCCGTGCCGCTTGACTTGTGATGTTTGGATAACGTACATTGCCGAATACGTCACTCTGTCCTATCGGTGTATCGGATGGAGGTTCAGGGCCGTTGGAGTGCAAACAGATGCCTGGCCAGTCATTTGGAAGTTTGAAACTGTTTGGCGCATTCCTAACAACCAAGTGAACAACCGAATCAATGCACTTCGGATCAGCATCATTCATATAAAATCCTGTCCAACGATGTTTATTCCTCTTGGCAAAGGAGAAGGCAAAGGTATCGGTGACATGAGCAAGAATCAAGAAATAAATACCTGAAAACGTAGATATCAGTCAAGAGTGCAAGTATGAATTCAATAATAAATACCTTCTTTGTACATGCTTGCACGGCTAAGTTTCTCCACCAAATCCTCTAGTGTCCTGTCTGTCGAAGGATTTTTTGACACCCGCCGATCCATCACGAACAATTGAAACGGTTTCCTACAAGCAGTGATGGTACCCCATAAAGTCTCCGAATCCAACAACAAACATCTGTAGGGCTTGTCGTGATTCGTAGCATCCTCCTTTATAAGGTTCAACTCGGTTCTCCGCTGCTGAAGGACTGCCATAAGAGAAGGCGTCATCGCAATGTTCTCCTTTTTGGCGTTGGCGTGCAATAGATTCTTGCCCAGATCTTCCGATTGATTCACCCATTCGACAAGCATATCATCATTTGTCACATGCAAATATTTGCTGACCTCTTCGTATGTTGAAGCCGAAATCCAACCCAGTTTGTGGCAGTGTATTCCCAACCACTCCTTGAAGTGCCTGACCGTCTTCAACTCCATTGCCTTGAGATGAAAAGGAGAGGTGGGGCTGCTGTTGTTAATCTGTAATTTGCCATCAATCACCAAATCAGCCAAGACTTCCATCTCCTCCATCGTTGTTCCATTTAAAGGCTTCAACCATGTGAGCTTGAAATCGTTGTCTACATCCTTTATAGATTGAACAGACTTAGCCTTCGGCGTCTTACTGGGTTTCTTTGCAGACTTCTCTGAGGGCTCCACTTCACTTGTCTGCTTCTTCTTCAGTGTTCCTTTTGCAAAGGATTCCATAATCCCCAACCATTTGCAAAGATCCTATCCTCGGGACAAGAAATCAACATCATCAAAAAGGATGTTTCCTTCCCGCCCACCTGGGCAAAATCAACTGCTACAATTTCTTCAACTCTCTGAGAAAAAGACAGATTAATATACCGGCGAGATAAATCCCGCCCAAACAATTTGCTTACCCGGTATTCCGCAGATTGTGTATTCCCTGCGGTAGCTCTTTGTGGTCGCTGAAGAGATTCCCACACGGCTCGCGTGTGTTTGAACTTCTCCCATATTTTGCTGTTGTAGTGGTTGGTGTCTGCAGCGTCCCATTCCGCCGATAACTTATGGTACTGCTCGATTGTGAGATTCGGCTTCGCTAAAAACGCCGATCTTTTCGTCAGCTTCTCACGGGTATGCTCGGAAAGTTTTGTTGCCATCGTTCCTTTGTTGTGTTCGTCGAGAAGTCGTTGGGCTGCCGTTATTGTGTGCTGGCCACTAATGATGTAGTACTTAACTGATTTTCTATTCTCCGTCTGAACCTTCCTCATTTGTTCCGGTGTTGTGATCCACACTTTGTCAGCGCCTTTGTGTCTCTTGTAGTATGCGCACAAAACAGCATTATGTGGAACGAAGAATTGTCGTCCTTCATCTTCTCCATGAGCTCAGCTACACGTTCCTGATTGAGTGGCCTGTAATTGAAGTTTGGGTTGACGCTGCAATACTTAACCCTACACTGGTAAATCCTATCATCCAACATCATTTCCTTGTGGCTTATTGCAGCATGGGACGCCACATGCAGCTGACAAAACGACTAATGATTTTCTTCTACGATCCGAATCAACATGTGTGATCCCCGATTGATGCTGTTCTAAGGTTCTCGGCACACTCTTCCAGCTCCCGAAATTTTAAGCAAATTGAACGTGATCTGTAAAGAACCTGAGACCAAGCCACCCTCTCAATCTCCTTTATGATGTCGCAGTGTTCTTCTTCAATGTGAAGAGGGACGATTGCTCCACTTGCTGATTTTCTGTATTGTGAAGCAATATCTCCTGACAATACACCTACTCGATGAGTCTGAAGATCTTCGAAGTAGACATCCAGATGGATCCCCTCCATAGATGGGCTTTCGTTGAGTTGAAGAAGAACTCCAAGGTCAACATCATTAGTGAACACGTGAACGTCATTATCCACAAGTCGACAAAACCACCCGAAATTAATGTTGTAACTGGCGACCTCTGGATCCGAGAACGTGACATTGGATGGAACAAGGCATATGTGTCGAGCATCGTTCAATCTGGGTTCACAGCATGCTTTGGATGCTTGACTAGCACACCCACTTTCCATTGTTTTGCTTGTCCATGCGATGTGACAGAGGTTAGTTTGACAGCAACCATGGTTGTTCCAATGCGCTTCCCGTTTAGTTTGAAATATGGCCAAGTTGATTCCAGAATCCCCCTGCCCATCTCTTCTCCTGCTCTCGTCTTTAATGTCACCTCAATTCCACATCTGAATACAAAAATGATTAGTTCAAGTATCCGAGTATAACAGATTTTATTTTAATTCTTACCCAGAATTTGACGACGACTCCATACTAATGACTCGATCTCCTTGTTTAATCAAATCGTCCTTCTGCAAAATAATACACTATGAATACAAATCATATAAAAACGCACACACACTTGTATAAACCCGAATATACAAAAATAATACACAGAGAGAAGTAGACGGAATTAACTGTCCAAGCTCACATTTGTGCTAGTGCAAAAGAAAGATAACATTTCGTTTTAGAACCACCACAAATGTGAGCTCTGGACAGTTTTACATAGTTCCTAGCTTTTACTCGAAATATTATGATAAGATGATAAAAGTAAATAAAATGAGATATGCAACTTATATATACTAATACACATATATATTCACATGGAAGGTGCGGCGGGATTAATCTCGCCACCCCTTCAATGCCTCCTGAAAGAGTGGGCGGGATTAATCTCGCCACCTTTCTGGAGGCCTTGAACGGGAGTGCGGAATTAATCTTGCCACCCTTCTCGGTCTCAGAGAGAACTGGGCAGGATTTATTTGGCACACCCCTTCAGTGACTCCAGAAAGGAGGCGGGATTAATCTCGCCCACCATGTAAGGGATGGTTAAATGAATTTCCCCACCCTTCCCAATTCTCTCCATTGGTATGTTGTAAACCTTCTACGTCTCAGACAGAAACGTTTGGGATTGGTCCGACTCACCAATGGAGAAAAAAGCGAAGGGTGGCGGGATTCATTCCTCCAACAGGCATTGAAGGCTCGGCGGGATTAATCCCGCCGCCCAGGGCCTTCACTCGGTCCCTATGCGGCGGGATTAATCCCGCCGGACGCCAATTCCCTGCTCGAAATCGGGGGATTAATCCCGCCGCCTAGGCCCTTTAGGCAGTCCTTTGGCGGCGGGATTAATCCCGCCCGATTCCGCGCAGGGCAGCGGGATTAATCCCGCCGGACGCCAATGCCCGTGGAATCGGGCGGGATTAATCCCGCCGCCTAGGCACTTCAGGCAGGCCAATGGCGGCGGGATAAATCCCGCTCGATTCCACGCAGGGCATGCGTACGCGGCGGGATTAATCCCGCCACCCAGGCCCTTCACTCGGGCCTTAGTCGGCAGGATTAATCCCGCCGAACGCCAATGCCCTGTGCGAAATCTTGCGGGATTAATCCCGCCGCCTAGGCCCTTCAGGCAGGCCAATGGCGGCAGGATAAATCCCGCCCGATTCCGCGCAGGGCATGCGTAGGCGGCGGGATTAATCCCGCCGCCCAGCCCTTCACTCAGGCCTTAGTCGGCGGGATTAATCCCGCCGAATGCCAATGCCCTGTGCAAAATCTTGCGGGATTAATCCCGCCGCCTAGGCCCTTCAGGCAGGCCAATGGCGGCGGGATAAATCCCGCTCGATTCCGCGCAGGGCATGCGTACGCGGCGAGATTAATCCCGCCGCCCAGGCCCTTCACTTCGGCCATAGGCGGCGGGATTAATCCCGCTGGACGCCAATGCCCTGCGCGGAATCTGGCGGGATTAATCCCGCCGCCTAGGCCCTTCAGGCAGGTCCAATGGCGGCGGGATTAATCCCACCCGATTCCGCGCAGGGCATGTGTAGGCGGTGGGATTAATCCCGCCGCCGAGTGGCTAATTATATAGCGGCGGGATTAATCCCGCCGCTACACACGTCTCACCATATAGCGGCGGGATTAATCCCGCCGCTATACACACACACACAGATATATATGTATATGTGTGTGTAGGAGAGTGCGTGTGTGTGCCAGAGATAGTCAAATCAATAAAATTATACAGATACATACACACATATATATATGTATATGTATATGTATATACGCGTCTGTGTGCGAGAGATAGATAAATAAATAAAATTATACAGATACTGTACACATAATATATGTATGTATACATAGGTATATATATATATATATATATATATATGTGTGTGTGTGTGTGTGGTGTGTGTGTGTATGTATATCGTGTGTATGCGTGTGTGAAACAAATAAAATCATACAGATAAACAAACACACACACACACATATATACAGGAGTGTGCGTGTGTGTGCGAGAGATACAATTAACAAATCAATAAAATTATACAGATACACACACACATATATATAGATAAATAGAATATATATATATATAATATATATATATATCTGTGTGTATGTGTATATGTATAATTATATCTGTGTGTGTATATGTATACGAGTGTGCGTGTGTGTGCGAGAGATAGAGATCTATAAAGAAGAGAGAGAGAGAGAAGATATATATATATATATATATATATATAATATATATATGTGTGTGTGTGTTGTGTGTGTGTATATACGAGTGTGCGTGTGTGTGCGAGAGATAGAGATCTAAATTATATTATTAAGATACACACACATATAAATATATATGTGAATAAAAATAAATAAATATCACAAATAAACGCAGAGGAGTGTGCATGTGAGAGAGAGAGAGAGAGATCTCACCTGTGTGAGAGAGAGAAGGAGATTTCCACGCCATCGCCGCCGCCTTACAAACCTAGGAATATACCAAAACCCTAAAAGGAATAGAATATATATAACCCTAATCGAATATTCCTTTTAAGAATATACTTAAACCCTAAAAGGAATAAACTATAGATTTGCCCTAAACGAATATTCTTTCATTATATTATCAGCGTGTGCGTGTGCGTGGGTGTATCACATACACCCCAAGAATAAATATCATGCAAGGGTTTAACACGTGTGTGTCCATGAGAGTGTTAAAGTTTCACGTGCAGCGATACATATATACACATAGTATTATACACATAGACATACATACATATTAGTATATATTAATATTAGAGAGACAGAGTACAGGATCATGTATGGTGTGTATGTATGAGAGAAGAGTGAGAGTGTTAACAAATTAAATTCATACACATTGGATATATTAGTACACACATATACATACACACGTGTATACACACACACATACATACATATTACATGTGTAAATTCAATGTAGGGTTTAGGGTTTAGGGTTAGGATGGATCATGCATGGTGTTTATGTATGAGAGGAGTGAGTGTTATACACAGATATACATTATACATATTACATAATATTGTAACATCAGTACATATTATGGATCATGCATGGTGTGTACGTATGAGAGAAGAGACAGGCTACATATTATGGATCATGATCATGCATGGTGTGTATGTATGAGAGAAGGGATTATGCATGGTGACACTGTGTATGTATGAGAGAAGAGATAGAGTGTTAACAAATGAAAATCGTACACATTGCATATATTATATTAGTACACATATATACATACACACGTGTATACACACAGACATACATATATATTACATGTGTAAATTTGTGTTACATACACACACACTGAGTACATATAGATCATACATGCGTTGAACATGATGTTTTTCAATAAAGAAGCAACATATAATTTCTCAAGTTTGGTTTAGGGCAATGTGCATGTGTGTGCATATGTGTCTCTGTAAGTGCTTCTAATGCGTGTGCACATGTATATATAAATTTATGATTGTGTTTATATATAATATGTGCAAAACAAACATCGAATAATTAAGAAAATAATATTAATATACACACTATGAACATATTTAAATTATACATAATAATATATATGATTTTATCTAATATATAGCCATATATAGTTTTAATAATATATATTAATTTAAAATTGATAATAAGGTTTAACACTAGAATATTCTTGAAATAATAACAAATTAATTGAGAAAATCCCATTAATATATACAAATGTAGAATAATTACTGAGATAATTAAGAATAAGACTAATTTAATTATGATAATCATGTTTAATACTGGAATATTCTTTGAATATTAAGAAAATAACAAAGAATATCCCATTAATAGTAGGAAATAATAAATTAATTACTCGAGTAATTAAGAAAATAATAATAATAAACAGACTATGAATATATTTTAAATGATACATAATAATATATCAATTTATTTATTGTATTAGTGTATATATATATAATATATAAACTTAATAATATATACTTGAATATTAAGAATGTAGAATAATTACAAAAATTTCGTAATATTAAACAGCTTGAAGCACTTGAATGACATTAAATGCAATTTTAAAACACTCATTGGAATTGGAGAGTATATATGTCAGACTGTCGGTTATTTGTTTCAACTCATCTTAAATTTTCTTTTCTGTTATTTCAAAAATTTTGAATTTCTGACATAAGTATTATCAGTCTGACATGTAAATTTGAAAATACATTTAATTTCCCACTCAAATTCAGATCTGGTTCTTTCTCCGGCAAGGGTTTCTTCATTTTCACTTTCAGATTTTCTTTTTTTTCTTGTGATCAGCTCAGGAGCGACATTAAATTGGGTGCGCTATTGTTTATAGGAAAGCACGGCGCCTTCAGTGCTGTTTACAAGTAAGTATTATAAACAAATTTAGATATATTTATAAAGATTCACTCTCTTACATTCTCTCTTAAATTTTAGAATTTAGGGATTTAGGAATGCATTAGGATTACAATATATTCTGTTAGGGATTTATCCCGTTTAAATATACTTTTAACTTAGTATTCTCGGTTAGCCGGGGCGGCGGGTTAATCCGGCCATTTTTTTTCGCCTCTTTGAAGAGGTTACCATCTCTTTCATAGCTATGGCAGAATTAGTTCGGGCAATGCTTCTCCGCCTCTTAAAAAAGCGGCGAGATTAATCCCGCCGATAGCTCTCTCAACTGATAATGATTTACTTGAATTTATTAGAAAGAGTTGTCGGCGGGATTAATCTCGCCAACCATTTTAGGAGGCAGAGAAGGGGTGGCGGGATTAATCTCGCCACTACTTCCCTGTTTTAAATATTTGTGGGCAGAATTCATCCCGAATCTCTTTGAAATCATAGTTTCGGAGAGAGTTGTGGGCGGGATTAATCCCGCCGCTTATTCCCCATCGTCAGAGTTGTGGGCGGGATTAATCCCGCCGCCTATTCTCCGTCGTCAGTGTTGGGCGGGATTAATCCCGCCCCTCTTCCTCGTCGGAGGAATTTGCGGCGGGATTAATCCCGCCGACTCTCACAGACGAGGAAGATCCGGCGGGATTAATCCCGCCGGTACTTCCTAGTCGGAGGGAGCCCGCGGCGGGATTAATCCCGCCGCTACTTCCTCGTCGGAGGGAGCCCGGCGGGATTAATCCCGCCGTACTTCCTCGTCTGAGGGAGCCCGCGGCGGGATTAATCCCGCCGCCTCTCTCCGACGGGGTAGAGTCGGCGGCGGGATTAATTTCGCCGACTCTCTCCGATGGTAGAGTCGGCGGCGGATTAATCCCGCCGACTCACTCTGAAGGGGTAGAGTCTGCGGCAGGAGAATTAATCCCGCCCATCAGTTATATTAATAAAGCATGAGATATTATCTTATATATATAATTATGTATTATTGCACATGCATATTATTAAGCAACTGCAGTTATGATTTCTTAAAAATATTGCATAAACAGATATCATAAATAACACAATTTTTTATGTGCAGGACAATATGTATAATACTGGAGATAAAGTATGTCTTCTTCGGAACAACGAGATAGTTGGCACTGAACTGTGGAAGTTCGAGATGATAATGCATCATGTCACAATATTGCCCAAGGATCTTGTGTGTACGTATGGGTGAACACCATTTTCAAGCATGTTGAGGTTTCTGGAATGGAATTTGAGGAGGGTTCTCCTGTATTGTGGAATTTGAAGAAGTCAAGGCTGACACAGAATATACAGAGTCACAAACAAACAGTAGCACGAGTTTTCCAGATGATGGCTTACCTGCTGTGATGATGAGGTGATTCTCTTTCTTCATGAGATTGAGGTTGGGAGAGGCATCATCACAGCTATAAATCCAATGGAAGCAGTGTCAGAAGAGAAACTAGGGTCCGACTTCGTGGGTGTAGTTGTGACAGAGGTTTCACCTAATGGCACTTTGCATCCTGGATCCCTCGTGAGGTGGCGAACATCTGAATTAAGACGGCAAGATGGTTCAACATATTCTGGGTTGGATTTCAATAATAACAACCCGGAAGAACAACTCATATTTGAAGAGGTTCCTTGCATTGGTCCTATTAAAAGAAAAAGGCGATTCATGGGTTGCAGATCTTCCCCTCATGTTTCAGCAAGAGGATGAAGATGGATCCTACATCTTCCGAAAGTGTTACGAGCATTTCCACGATTGACTGCTGCAAGAAGAAGTGTTGTCAGATGGCAGACCGGAATGAAATTACCCAATGTAGACATGTCTTTCGTACGCTCACCCAAAAGCAAAGGCATGAGTTTGTATATGCTGCACTAACTGGGTGTATTGATGGAATGGCTCGGACACAGGTTATCAGAGTACATCCATGGTATTTAATAAGGTGGCCATCTGCTTCAAAGCTTGGTACAGTATATATGGGATCCCAAAGACCACGTTCTACCGTCGGAGGGATGAGTGGTAGATGGAGCGCGAACCTCAGTACATGGGAACACTGCTTGGTCAAAACCCGCTCTCACATTATGGCAGCCATAGAGATACTCAAGGCTTTTGTGGAAGCAAATGCAGACAGGATGCCTCACAAATGCCGAACCACAAATGCAGGGGTCAGGGAAAATCTCAAGGTTTTGCCTTCATCTACACTCAATTGAAGCTGTGTGAACATGTGAACAAGTGCCTCAGCTTGATGGGGCTGCAAGCAATCTGCACTGGTACCTTCAACAACATATGGAATACTCATTTTAAGGATGTGGAGATTGCAAAACACTCTAGCTTTTCCAAGTGTGACACTTGTACATCATTGAAGGCTGCAGAGGCTTGTGCAAAAACCTTGGTGGAGATCACTGCCATTCAAAAAAGATGGAGGCCCACATGATTGCACAACAAACTTGCCGGTCTCAGTACTATGCACACCGCATGCTTTCTGTGTCACGCCCATCAGAGTACCTGTGCTTGATCCATGACAAGATGGATCATTCAAAGACCAGCATTCCAAAGCTCGTTAACACCAAAGTGCCTTGGAAATGTCATGAAACTTCCGATTTCATTGACAGGTGTGCTAACACATGGACACGGTTGTGAGTCATATGGACACTTTTCACTTCCACATTGGTCTAGCGACTCCAATTTCACTATTGGGTCGTTGGCCATGTGTTTCAGAAACCTTGAAGCCCACTCACAGACAAGTCCTATCAGTGATCTCAAAGTGAAGAAACAACACCTTCAACCTTTACATAATGCTCTCATGAACACGTCTGCACTTGAGGCTACTTGGGAATATGAGAGGCATTGTCAGCAACCTGCACAAAAAACAGATGGCCCTGTTGAGAGTTCAGGTTCAGTGGAGGGATCTAGCTCAAATAGTGTACATGTGTCCTCAACATCAAATAAGCTTCCTCGTCATTTGCTTTTACAGATGGATAATTGTGCAGGCGAGAACAAAAATAGGTAAATCATTTTACTTAAGGGTTTCTCAAGCTCATACTTACTTTTATTTTCTAGATATGTGCTAGTGCTTAATTGCCAAAGGTGTGTTTGAAACAATCACGCTCAGTTTTCTTATGGTTGGTCACACTCATGAAGATATTGATGCGTTCTTCAGCAAGGTCTCCAACTCTACAAAAAGGACAAGTGCACTTACCTTACCGCATATGATGAATCTTTTTGAAAATTGCATCTCCAAAAAAAGTTGTGCTTTGCTTGTGACTGAGGTGCCAGACTTCAAAAAATTTCTCAAGGAGTATATAAAAGAAGGGAGTGATTCTTTAGTTGGTCACCTTGTGCCGCTACAATTCTTTTTCTCCATACGAGATGGTATACCTATTATGCAGTACAAGTTACGGCCATCAGAGCAGGAGTGGTTACCGAAAGAGGGGTTAATGCTCTTCAAAAGTGGAGAGAATGGAAAGCCACTTCTCCCAGAAGGACAACCAGACCCTATTCCATTGAGTGCCCAGCTCAAGGAACAAGAGGTTATTATTGATGGCATCAAAAAATATGTGGCATGGGTTCAAAAATCGATGCCAAAGAATTCTGATAAGGCAACTGGTTACTCAGAACTATATAAGCATGTGGTCGACTATTGGGAGACTGTTGTTCGAGAGTTGGAAGGGCCTACTGTCACAAGTACAGAATTGCAACACCCTTTGGCCTAAAACAAGGTGGCGAGAGGAGATTGAAATGACATCACTGAGCACAGACGACATAGAAGCCAGTAGTGATGTGGAAGTGCAAACCCCACACTTTGTTGGACAAAGGAACCAAAAACCTAAAGCATACTTTGATTGTGCCAAGGATCTTCAAAAACTAATGATGGTTCTCATTACTCCAGATGCGTCATATAATCAGCCTATTTGGATGGGTCAAATTATCGACACACCTGAAGTAATCACAAAAAATAGTATTGTTAAGGTTGCATGGTTCAAACCACAAAAAAGGCGACACAGAAGGAGAGCGAAAGATATAATGGATGCCTAGAGAAAACATGGTCTCCCAATCAAAAAGACCCAGCATGTTTTATAAATGTTAAATCCATTCGATATGGGTGGATGTCAAGAAGCGTTGATAAAGTCACGATTAACAAAACTGCAAGGGAATGTATGTTTTCTGAAGCTTAAAGCAATTACAAAATTATAAAATATCATATATTTAATATTCATAATTATTATAAACTCTTTAATAATAGTACCAAATTGTATACTTAACTATATAAATTTAAAAAATGATATGGAAGATTGACTATATTATTATAGGATTTTATATATATATTATTACTACTACAAATTTTTAATTAATAATGTTATATTTAAATATTAATATTTTAATAACAACATCAATATTTATATAATGTACCTCTTATGCTCTTCCTTAATTGTTATATTAGGCAATATATTATATAATTTAATACCTTCTACTTTTATAATGTTATTAATTTTTGTTCAATGAATGCTATAATTTATTAAAGGGTAGAATACAAAATAGAATATTCTAAAGAATATTCTTTTTCAAACATATATTCTAAAGAATATTCCTTTAATATTAGAAAATGCTAATTAAATAGCTAAAATTGCTAATTATTAGGAAATGGGACTATAGCCATGCCCATTTTAGTTACAACTTGCATAACCTTCTAGAGCCTATTTTAACAATGCCAATGATTGAGGAATTTAATGAGCCAAGTGGTACATCTGAAAGTGGTGATGAAAGCGAAGGTGATGAGGATGTTAGTGATAATGTGGAAAACGATATAGACAAGGAAGAGGAGGAACCACTTCTCAAAAAATAGGCAAAGGGAAAGAGATCACTAGCAGCAAAGAATAAAGGCACCTTCGAAGAGGTTCCAGTGAGGCAAGAAAAAAGAAAGCACTCAAAGCCGGAAGAGAGTAGCAAGAAATAAGACATTGGTACAATGGGTGAGGAAGATCCAGATACTTCACAAAAGAGAGGCAAAAAGAAAATGACGAAACACATTGCTATTGAAGAATAACCAATTAGGACTCGATCTTCTACATAGTCCACATATCTTGATAAGCAACCAAAGCCAAAGAAACAAAAAGGTGGTGTTAAAAAAAGAAAACAAATGATGGGTATTTACTGTATAGCTCTGAAAGTATATCTAACCAAAGCCAAAGAAACAAAAAGGTGGTGCCAAAAAGAAGAATAAATGATGGGTATTTACTATATAGCTCTGGAACCAAAGCCAAAGAAACAAAAAGGTGGTGTCAAAAAGAAGAACAAATGATGGGTATTTACTATATAGCTCTGGAAGTATATCTAACCAGGACAGTAATGCCCTTTTGTAATTATACATTGTATATATATACTTCGAGCACTTTTTTTGTAGTTTATTTCTTGCAATCATTTCATTTGTCAAGGCTAAAGCCAAGAACAAAGTTAAAACAAAATCTTTAGTGAAGAAAGTGAAAAAAAAATATATACTAATTAATTAGCACTACAAGAGATCGGCCAATAACTAGTGTTGAACCAGAATATTAAAAACCTAACCCTAGTCTCCTTTATATACGAGAACTCGACGAGATCTGAATTTAGACCTCTGGTTCGGAATTTAGATTTAGACTACAGATTATATATCTGAATCTGGACCATTGGTTTTGAATCTCAATATGAACCATCAGCTTTTGATCTTAAAATATTTCAAAGAAATATTCTAATGTTAACATATTTCAATACCAGCATCAGCATCAACTTGGTATTGATATATTCTAAATTCGACATCATCATCGTCTTGATACATTATGGTGGTTTATGACACCATCCCTCCTCTTTGATGGCGAGTTCCACGAGCTGTAGCATCAGCTTAACGTGATTTGGTAGGGTATTGACAATGAAAAGTGGCAATCGCCTCTTAAGCATGAGCAAGATTCTCTTCTGGCTCCCAAGTGTGGTTGCTTGGAGAGTAACCAACCCAATCAATAAGGTAGTAGAGCTTGTCACAAAGAAGTTTAAAATCCAAAATAATGGCAACTTCGTACTCTAGTGTACCATTGAACTCAACTGTGCGGTTAGTAAAAGTATTCGGACTATATGATTTGAGGAAGACTGGATGAACCTTCATGGTGCTGGGAAGTTGAAGACGGAAAGCGACATCGTTGAGGGTATCATAGACGCTTCCTCGCAAAGAGCACGAATATCACGTCCCCAATAAATCTACAAGTACATGTGTGTGTGTGTGCAGCCATTAATATAAGCTTGAATGTATATAGTAAATGTATGTTATCAAGAGGCTTACCATTAGTAGCATTCACACTCCTTTGCGTTTCAGAGTTTAATGTAAATGAAGAAGTTAGAGAGAGAGAGTGCAACCAATTTAAATTTATACATATGCAAATTATTAACACAGCATTTATCTGTTAGAAAATAGCAAATACAATGTGTATATATATATATAGGCATATATGCTCATAATATATGAATTCTTACATATGTACATCAGCATCAGTATAAGTTAGTTTTATATATTGATTACTAACTATATACCCCTTTCCCCAATAATCTCTCTTTATATATTTCTTTTGAAATTTATTTATATTTAATTTCATCTCAAATTTTATCATTAAAATTTATTGTTTAATTTACAAATTTTGTACTTTAAAATGTTGAGTGTAAATTTCAACTTAAATTTAGATCAATTTTTTTTTAAAAAAAAAATCATAAAATAATAAAATTTTGAATTTTATTAAATAGTAAGATTTTACATATATGTAATAGGTAAATGTATATGGTATATAAATAAATATGTATACATATATGTAAATTTTGTAATTTATACATTTGAAAAAGAATTATTTTATAAGTTCAATAAATAATAAATATATATATTTCATATTGTAACAGCTTTCAACTTGTGTATGAGTATAGAATTTGCTCGATGTAAAACTTGGCATAAATTATGCCACAATGAAGAGTATATATACATGTTTACCGAATGTAATATAACTATAAAATATATATAAATGCAAAAGAAAATTTTAAAAATGTAACAAAAGATTAACTATTATTATTTAATAAAATCAATATTAATAATTTAAAATTCTACTTTTTAAATGAATTAAGACTGTACCAAGGATTAACTATGTTACTTAAATTCCCTTGGCTCCTAAGCGGTGAATGCATGGTTCAGTTTATCGCGACCCAAACTTCAATACATCGTTTGCTAGATTTGTTTACATTTATTATATGTATCTAAATATATAAAATTATATAAATATATTCATTTGCATGTTAATACTTAAACTCAGTTTCAGTTTTAAATTTATCTATATTGTTGTATATCTTAATATCAACATTAAGTATTAAATACAAATATTTTATTTTTAAAAGTTACAACATTATCAATACAATTATTTAATTTTCTAATGATATATTAGAATAGTATAATATTAAGCATAATCAATAATGCACATCGAACGGTCTCAAACGCAACACGTGGCCGGTTTCTAAATGTTTATATTGGAAATTAGGATTGACAAAAAGCCCTAAAACACAGGAATTAGGGTTCTTGAGAGCGTAGCGATGGCGGCGAGTGTCGAATCGAGGCGCCACACGACGCTTTATACAACGCCTCGTCAGAATCGCGTCCGCAGCTCGCTCTTGGATTCTGCTAAGCGTAAGAACAAAAAAATCATCAGAATGAGTGACTATGAAGTCGTGGATCCGAACTTTGTGCCGCCGAAGACTCCTGAGGGTGAGTATATTGCATTTTTGTAATATATATGTATAAATTTGATGCTATTTACTTAATATTGTGGTGTTTAGTGGTAAAAAAATGTGTTTTGGTGAAATACCATGTGTTTACATAAACTTCTTACATAAAACAAAATTAAATACTAAATCACATGGATAAGAAAAACCAAAAGTAAAAATCTAATGCTGAAATTTTACAAGCAAAAGGTATACATGTCTGTTCATATATGTATATACGTGAGTATAGCTACATATAATGCACACACACACACACACACAGCATGAATAAGACATTTATTTATAAGTTTCAAATTATAAAAGCTTATATTTTGTAACAGATGTTCATAGATGTATATAACTATATATTTCTATGATATTACAGACAGGAAGTCTGAAGTTCTTGCTGGAATCATGAGTGGTGAACAATCTGAGATTCTTCGGAAGGTTTTAGACACCCTTGAGGAGTTGAAGGTCGAGAATGAGGAAATGAAGAGAAACAAGAGGAGCATCAGCTGATGTTAGATTCTGCTCGGGCAGTGGCCCTACGATTTTTCCTGGATTATGTGGATAGTCTATACACGGTTGGAGCGGGCCATTCTAAAGAATTCTTGTATAATTTCGACTCCAAAATGACTTTGCAGCTTGAACACACTCTCGAGGGTATGCATATGTATATACTTAGAATGTCTATATTTAAACTCTCACGCATGCACATATTTAAGATCCTAATTACGATTTAGATCATGTTCTTAACTACATGTATGTGTTATGATATCACATAATCTATAACTGTGTTCTGGTATTGTTTATATGAATCATATGACTGTAATCACATAATTTATAACTGTGTTCTGATATTTGTATTGTTTATAATCGTATGACTGTAAGTTTGTTTTAGAGATCACTTTTTCAAGTTTAGCTTGAAATAAACCATATATATGTGATTAGGATATTTATATACGTCTAATATATATATGCATATAACTTAAATGTATAAACAGATTTTTGAGCCAAAGTGGAAACTAAATGATAAAGATGCACACATGTAGTTGTGTTATATACCTCTATATGTGTTCATACACGTGTATTGACACGGATTATATTGTCTAGTATGCTTACCAGAAAGACACAAAATATGAACATGAACAAATCAACATATCATCCCATAATTAGTTTTGAACGGTTTGCAGGGCGCAAATGTGAGGTTCTACTGACGCAAGATAAATGGAAGACGATCTCGAAGTTAAAAACCAGGTCGAGTGAGATTTCGGCGTCTCATGCACATACCAGCTCTCTGAAGAAAATAGCCATCTCGTTACTGTCTCCGGTACTTACACAATATATACTAACACTATATTATATATAGAGCCATCTCATTAGTACTTATAGAGTATACTAATGATTTTATGCTGTATTATATATGTGTGTGTGTGTGTGTGATGCAGGATTCTGCAAGTCTTCTTAAAGACAACATTGAAACATGTAAAGAGCTGTTTCTCGAGCTGTTTAGCATCACACCAGAAAATGTGATGGCTTCTGACGATCCCATATATAAGGAGAACTTCCCCCTGTGTCAAAAGAACAAAAGGAAGATCTGGGGAAAGACCACTGGTAAGCTAATAATATATATATATATTAGTGTTTGTGTGTGTGTGTCTGAGAGAGAGAGAGAGAGAGAGCAACCATTTTGGTTACAGGTGCAGTTAAAGACTCTGTGGATGGCCTTCACAAGGAAGAGGAGGAACTTTTGCCCACGGACCTCTTCAAGGAAGAAAAGAATGAATGAAGAGGATGAAGCTTGCACGTACGTGTGTGTGTGTGTGTGTGTGTGGCTTTACTCATTTTTCTTTACAGGTGCTTTTGAAGAAATATAATAGATTAGACTTACTTACATCATCCACTATTACTGTCCATTTTTTAATGGACCATTTTTGTGTAAATACGAAAATATATAAGTGACCTTATCTGATTCTTCTGTGTGACTTCCATGTGTATATACATGTGCATGTATGGAGGTTGTGTACTGTGTGTATGTGTTGTCACATAGAGATATATATGTATACTGATCTGTACATCCTTCCATATATTAATATATGTATATAGATATTATATAATTATACATAATAATACAAAAGACAATATTATAATATTAACTTATTAATGAGCTGAAATCATTCATAAATTTTAAATTGATATTCTTTTTTACTCCACATTTTATTTTTCTTCTATTTAGTGTTTTGAAATTTAATATATTAAACAACTATTTTATGCACTTAATTAGCATACTTTCATAATATATTTTTATATTTACCATTATAATTATAGATAATACTATAAAGGCATATATATTTGATTTTTTTAATAATCATAATGATTTTCTTATAAGTATAATTAATGTGTATTTATTTGTTTAACAATGAATTTATCTTAAATTTAGGGTGAGCGACATAATTAATAATGTTTTAAATTTTATTGCTATACAATTGATAAATTTTATTTAATATTTTATATATTATACCCTTAATTTTTGAATTAAGAATCACTTTTCAATATACACCATTTTATATATAGTATTTTATATCATTATTTTATTAAAATTTTCTTTTAATATTGCTGTAAATATTTATTTATATAGTCATACATATTTATTTACATAAACTGTGAACGTGGACATCCACTTATTTATTTATTTACTGAGTATGTAATATTTAATATTAATAACCTTCGTAATTACCTTACAACTATTATTTATAAATAATAAGAATGTAATACTTATAAAATTCACTAGTTTTCAAATTTAAATTTGAAATATGTAAAACTCGGCATGAATTATACTACAATTACATATTTACTACTCCGATCCGAATGTAATATAACTATAATATATAAAAAAAATAAAATGTAACAAGTGATTAATTATAATTCAATAAAAGTAATATTAATAATTTAAAACTTTACTTTTTAAGACTGTAACAAGTAACTATGTTACTTAAATTAAAATTTTAACCATTTCTTCTTCTTCTCACGGCCTTGACAATGGAGCTATGTGCAGATCCACATTGCTTAACTCTCTCTGTGCTTCCTCAAGCTTCTTGCACACGGCCTCATACACAGGTTTCTCCTTCCTGTTCCTCTGTGCCATCTCCTTGAGCTTGTGACCTTCTTAATCAGCTCTTTAACCTTGTCTTCTTGCTTAATCATCGAAATCCTGTCCTCCTTAACCTTAACCGTCTACATGCTGTATATGGATACTTCTATTATACTTGATCAACCCTGAGTGCGACTAATGTGTGCGCTGCGCGCTGGCCGTACGAAATATTTCAAAAATATTCCGTACGGAATCCTTGGCGCCGAGGGAGCTATTTCAATATATTTTAAAATCATGTAATAACTAAGTTTGATTTTAAAATATATCCCAATTTAAAACATTATCACCATAGTTAACTTTGGAAAATCAAAGCATGGAATATATTTTAAAACAATTATTAATAATGAACAAACTTATGTTAAAACGCAGAGTCTTAAAGTTATTATTGCACAAAGCAGACTGTATCTAATACCAGATAATTATATTTTCGAGAAAAAAATGGTAAATATGATTGTAATTAACTACCAACATCTGCATTAGAGAAAAGTGCATTAACTTCATACTTAGAAAGTGCAACCCTATGAATGAAAATGTTTACATCTGGATCCATGTACAATATGCGAATGAAGATGTAATACATATGCATGCACGGTGTGTAACTTCCACTTGGGTATGTTCTTTCACATTGAAACCAATCGCAAGAGCATGCGGGATACTGTGAAATAGTCATGATGCACATTTTACGTGAACAAATGGAATACATGTTCTAGGGGTCCCTTTACAACAAGCTCACCCTTTATCAAATTGCAAAATTGAATGTTCTTGTGGGCCCTTTCTGAGACTTTTCATCTGCTCCTAATTTGTTTATCATCTCTTGTTGTAGGAATATCCATGGAAAGGGTGTAGTTGATATGTTCAACCTATTGTCGGTGGAAGGGGTCCTAGTGGGTGTCTTGGAAGAAGAACCAGACACCTTATGAAAATTGAATCCCACTCTCTCTAAAAATGCAACCTTGTCTGTTGTTAAATGTGTACCCTTTGCTACCAGCCAAGGGTCAGGTAGATCCTTTGGAACCTTGTCCACATGTCTTCCAAAACGGTATGTGTGAATGATATTACCTACACAAGAAAGATAGGCAGAATGAACCACCCCTTAGAGTCAGAAAAAATCATTCATGAGAAGATAGTAAGAGGCTGCATATTTGCAGTGCTTAACCAAATAAATTTATAGGACCCATGTTCACTATATAGGTCAATGAAGTATGTCATTAGTGATGAGGTCTTCCCAAATACCAAAGGGCAAAAGGGAAATCCCAGCATCTTGAATGTCAAGAAACCTCGGTGCCAAGGACTTAAAATCGTATAGTGAATTTATCTTTCCTAAATATATCATATGTACCATCCTCGGCGCCGAGGATTCATTTGCATAATAGTCTGCAAATGCATGTTTGTTGTTATTTTGTGACAAACCTTGGTGCCGAGGATATGTTCCAGCGGTCTTAAATGTTTATTATGAACAATACTTGGGGCATGTCTGCACAAGCTGAGTAATTTTGTTCTGGTCATCGTATTGAACACCACTCACAAACCCCAGAGTAGGAACCCCTCGCAAACCAGTAGGACATATTGGTGCTTCACATGTTGAATTGGATGTCAGGCTTATAGCTTGGCATTTGGCCTTACCAATACAATGCCTTATCGCCCAATTTTGTCGTGTACAACTTGTTCATGTATCAATAGTATCTTGCTGTCTTTGAAATCATTGAAACTAAATCTTGTTTTGGTAGTATTTGAGCTTTGTTTATGGGACATTTAGGTGCAGTAATGTACTCGTATCCTAGTTTGTGAGAGTTGTTGTGCTTCATTGGGCTAGAAGAACTTCTTTTACGATGTCTAGTTTCCTTTGACGCATTGACAAGGTCAAGATGAGTGGCTTCAACAATGTCCACCTTCTTGTCCCCCACCCTGGCATTATGTCTCCAACTTGAATGACCAGGTTCAACAATGTTCGTTGAGGGCACAAGAGCTTTTTGTTCATCCGAACCTTGTAATAACATTTTTGATGGAGAGTTATGACATATCAATAACAACTATGTACCTACAAATTATGCATGTTCCAATGATTCTTACGTTCCATCCACCAAGATAGCCAGGTACTCAACTTTCTCAAGTCTTTCTTTGCTGCATTTCCTGCGGCCCAGAATACATGTACCATGTCTACAATCTTCACATGATTCTCTACACACTCTGCCTCAACCAGCTTCTTGCACAACTCCATATGTTCATTACGAGGAAGGATAAATGTACTTCTCTATGTGTTGTTCAAGGCTCATGGTGAAGTGGAAATAACATCCACGCTCAAGGACCACATTCTCACAAAAACGTTTCTCACTGCAATCCAGCTAGCCGCAACCTCATCTCCCATGAATCCTTTGACTTGTGGTGCACCAAAACCTGAACAAACCACCAAGTAGATTAGCTTTTTCCAACACAATTTGTGAGCTTCAGTATCCTCCGTTTTCATTTCACAAATAGCAACCATAGTATAGATTTGAAACTGTTCAAAAGGCAACAATTTTAAAAATTGTACAAAATCAGTTGCACTCACTTGTGATCGTAGACAAAAATATCCATTGTACTTCAGTCGTAGACTTTGTGTGTGTGTGTGATCAAAACAAAGGTAAGCATCCTCAAGATCTCCACCCGGCCGCAGTCTGTTGATGAGATGAACACTAGAGTTCTCACTCATAGGAGACATTTTGAATACATGTTGTGCACCCTCACCCATGACCTTGCCACCTAACAAATTGGCCTCGTCCCTTGCCCCAACTTAAGGACTTGGTCTCTAAAGAACTCTACCCTGGGAATATGAAAGACTTCGGGAATGGCCATCGCAAACATTTCTTCATTTGTAGCAAACCATTTAATCGGCATTGTAGACAACGTTTCTTATCCTAAACCCAAGAATTTTAGAATATCAAGACTTAAAATGTGTTCCAAAACCTCGGTGTCAAGGATTTTGTGGGGCACATCTTATCCCCATATGTCTATCAACTCTAATCCTTGGCCCCAAGGTGAACAATGATCCAATCCTCGGCGCCGTGGTTAACTTTATAGACCACCATGCCCGTGAACAACAAACAATGACAAACATATAAAATCCTCAATGCCAAGGACCTTGGGTAATTGTGGTCGATTATAATAAGCAGCAAGTGTCAATGACTTACCTTTGGTTATTGGTTAGTGGAAGAAGTTCTTCAAGAATGTAATTGAGTTCTGACCCTACTAGTGTTGTAGTTCATGACACACTATCCTCCATTAGACGTGCAAAGACAATGTTAGATGCAGTGTCCATTATGATAGACCTTGCAGAAGCTAGAGGGGTTAGTGCAATACGTTCTTCAACCTTCTTCATCAATGACTCCCTAGCAATCCCAAAAACACCTGGAGACACCAGGTGCTTGTGTGTGCCTATATGAATCATCAAACAAGACATCACGGTGTTGGAAGAGACGATAGTATACTTTGTGGCATCACATGTGTTCCTACATTCCAATTGCAAACCACAGTATTTGCAACATCCCTGGGAGTTATTAGACCGACTCTTGGCCTTGATTGCAATATGTACTTCTAGAATTGTTGGTTCTGTCCCTACTTGTGATTGTGAAAAGAGCACAAGATAGGTGTCCACCACATCGGCTGATATGAACAGAATCATTGAAATCCTTCCACTTTGAGTTGTTGCTTCTTGTCCACACGTGGCCATCGTCTTTCTGCCTCATACCTTTAGCTGGTTATGTTCCTGCTAGTGAGGGGTAGTTCGAACACAATGTTACCATCATAAACTATAGGTATCTTGTCACACAAATTTCGCCAACAAATGACAAGTAGCTGCTGCGCAGTGTGATTATTCTCAATTAATAGATTATACAGTGAATGTTTGCCATAGGAACCCATTGCTCTTTGTTGAATCACACCAATAATTAAAACACAAATGGAACAATGTCTAGCAAGCAGTATTTACCCTCAACATTATGGTCATGTTCATTGTGTGGAGAATCCCAGATGTAGACTCCAAGTTAATGATTTCTATATCTTCACTCCAAGCAATAAAGAACTCATGGCCTTGAGATGGATCCAAAATGTAAACATTAAAATTTGCTTGAATCACCTTAGCTAGATCAAAATTAACACGCTAAGAGAGATTCAATTTATAATAATTTGGAATATTAAAATTTACATGCAAAACAGAGCTATGAAAATAAAGAATAGATCCTTGCTGAAAATCATATATCCTGTTACAATGTTTGAGAAGATATGTATCTGAGACATTACAAAGACGAAAAAATATAAATCAAATCTTAAAATAGTAAAGGCAAATTCTAATAAATTGTCATTAATATTTGGAGCTAATGTATTAATTTCACTGAAATCATTTTATTAGATATTTAGTTAATATAAAAATAGCGTAGGCCCTTAAAAGTATAATTTATACCAATAATTCTAATAAAATTATTTTTAATATAATATATATATATATATATATTATATATATATATATATATATATATATATATATATATAATTATATCACTCACTTATATTTTTCTACCCCCTTAATAGTATACACATCACATACATACATACATTAAATATTAAAATCAAATCTCTCTCTCTCTCTCTCTCTTCTCTCTCTATATATATATATATATATATATATATATATAGTGTAAGGTTCCATGGTATATATGCCACGTATACTCTGCCATGGAGGTGCCATGTGGCATTAGGATTCATGCACATTAATCTGGGCACTGGCTAATTTGGGCACCATGATTTACTTGGCACCAAGAGTGCTAATCCTAGCACAGACACTTAGTATAAATACTTTATATGAGTCAGACCTAATTGAATCATATTTGGTATTTATACCTTTTTCATTGGTGGAGATGCCGGGTAGTCCTTTTACAGCTTAGTTTTTTTGTGTTCTTTTTGTCTCCCTCTTCCCTTGTGTTTTGTTCGTGATGGCGAACGAAGAAAGGTGGTTGCAGTTGTTCGATGCACTATAGTTGAGCATGGCGAATCAGACTACTCTCCTACGGGAAATTCACCAAGGAATGCAGCAAAATGCTCGTAGAGTCCCAATCCACACCTTTTGGGTTCAATCCACGTGTTTGTCCAAAGTTCTTCAAGGGGGAGGTTGGAGCAGACGTGTACCATTGGTGGGAACACTTTCAAGGGATTACTCACTATCATGGATGGTCTGAATCCCAACAGTTGCGAGAGTTCCCAACGTGTTTGCAAGGACTTGCCGTGCAATGGTACAATGGTGTCCCCGTTCTTAATTAACAAGATTGGAACATCTTGTCCCAGTTCAAACAAGCTTTTGGTAAGCCTGAGGATTCCACTATAGCTTTTCGTGAGCTCCACGACTTGAAGCAAGTGTCGAGAGAGACCATTCAATGATTTGGAATTAAGTTTTAGAACTTGGTCAATCGTGCAGATTTAAGCATGACAGAACGGGTATGGTTGGGTTGTTGTGGCCAGCTCTTTGCCCTGATTTGACTAGTTTGGTGGAGGGATTTGGTCCTTCGACTGTGGAGGAGGCCTTGCGGATTGCATAATGATTTGATAACTCGTTGGGTGCAGCACAACGTGTACCAACACCTATTCCTGGAATTTCTTCAACATCCGATCATGTTCCGATAGAGGTGGGTGCTGTTCAGATGGAGACAAGTCCTTAGGCCGCAGGAGGGCCCAGGCCAAGTTGTTGGTTGGCGTGGTCGTGGTCGTGGGCAGAACATTCAGTGCTATGAGTGCCGAGGTTGGGGACATGTTGCACGAGCATGTGCAAATCGCATCAAGTAGCTATCATCGAGATTGCAGAAGAAGTTGAGATGCTTCCTTAGCCAGAAAACAAGGAGTAATGCATGGGGTGTTAGTGGACCCATGCACTAGGCACATTGCACCACCTCTGAAGAACTTGATTCCTGCACATGGTCGACACTTCCCCAAAGCACCTTTGTTCTTCCATGCTTATGCAAGCATAGGGGTCTCGAGTGAGTTACGGACATCGAGCATTTTATGTGTGTGTTCTCTAGCATGGTAGAAGAAACTCCTTTTAGTCTTGGTGGATTCCGAATCTAGTATATCTTCTATCAATTGATCCATAGCTGAGTCCTTGCACTTGCACACAATACCAACCGAGCAGACTTTGAAGGTAGTGTTTGTTAATAAGCAGTCCTTTGCTCAATCACATTAAATTGCACATGTGTATGTGGTGTTAGGAGGATACCATCATATACTTCCGTTGCGGGTGATGCCGAGTCAAGTCCATGACATCATCCTGGTGTCAATTGGCTCCATGTGGTCAAGGCAAGATGTGATTTTGAATGTGCACGTTGTCTATCCCAGGATGCCCCCCATTGCAGGCTATAGGACATGCACCGAATGGCATGGGCGACATTGTAAGGCATGGTGGCACCTAAGGCAAAGCCTTCTCCAGAGCAACGAGCTAAGGATATCAAGACTTGTTGGTGAGGTATCTGAGCCTATTCAAACCCATTGTAGGAGATGTGAATCCCTGTTGATTACTCGGCCACATCCCGACTGGTACAACTCGCCCGATCAGGATGGGGCTCATGCGATGTTCCAAAGGAGAAGGATATCTAAATCGTTGTGTGAGGGAGATGCTAGAGTTGAAGTGATATGTAAGTCTCGAAGTCCATGGGCAATAGAACCACACCTAGTTCCGAAGCCGGATGGGACTACACGTTTCACTATTGACTTCAGGCCATTGAACGATGTTTCTGTTCCAGATTCATATCCACTACCAAGGGTGGATGATTTGGTCGATGCATTGGGGAATACCGGTACTTCACTATCCTTGACATGGCTTCCGGCTATTGGCAGATCCCTATGGCTCCTGAAGATGTAACAAAGACAGCATTTCAAACACCATCTGGCTTGTACATTTACGGTATGCCATTTGGGTTGGTGGGCCCCAGCAACTTTCAGCGGATGATGGACGAGCTATTGGAGGGCTTTGAAGAATTTGCACATGCGTACATAACAACTTCTGATTCACTCTGTTACGTGGGAGGAGCACCTTCACAGTTAGAGCGGGTCTGCAGCGTGGTGCAATACGGGACTGAAGTTGAAAGAGCAGAAGTGCAAGTTGAATGTACCTTTGAAATACTTAGGATTCATCATCACGGCAGAGGGTGTGAAACCGGATCCCGAGAAGACCCTAGCTGTATGAGAATTTCCTGCTCCTGAGTCAGTGGCGGAGTTGCAGCATTTCTTGGGAAGGACATACCTACGAGGTTTGTTCCGTGGTTCTTAGATTTGACAGCCCCATTGCGAGGATTGTTAAAACAAGGAGCTAGTTTCGGTGGTCCAAGAAGTGTAGAAGGCGTTCGAGGATGTTAAGGCATTGCTAGGATCTCCACTTTGTTGCGTATCGGACTTTGCCAAATCCTTTATTCTTCGGACGATGCTTCAGATGTCGGGTTGGGGGCAAATCTGTTGCAGGAGTCTCTCGATGGTTAGTGGTACCCGATCACTTCTGCAAGTCGGAACCTTAGTGATGCAGAGAAAAAATATTCCACCACGGACAAGGAATGTTGGCAGCCGTATGGGCCTTTCAAAAGTTCCATGCATATCTACATGGCTTTAACACATTGTTGGTAATTTTGCAAGGGTATTGTTTTCGGGTTGTTCATCGCCCAAGATCTAGCATGGCAGACATGGATGTGTTATCCTTCTCCCTACTCAATCCCCCTGGAGCCAAGCCAATCCGATTAGTGGTAGTGGTAGCCCCTGTGGCATTGTTGTCGGATGCCCTCCCTGATCGCGTCCTTCCAAGGCGGGAAGACATTGTGGAGGCTCAAAAGATGAGCCATGGATCAAGAGGTTGTGTGGTCTTGAGTAATGAGGTACCCTGCGAGGATCTTAACTTTCACACATGTGCACGATCTTTCAGAACTGATGGATGACTTGCTTGTGTTTGTAGGACGAGTGTCGTTGGTGGCCACCAGTTTACATTAACTCTGGTTGCAGTTTTTTTCATGACAACTCAATGTTCGGACACATGGGATTCCAACAATGCCTTGAGAGGATTCAGCAACACTTGTATTGGCCCTGATTGCGGCAAGACCTACATAAGTACATTCATACGTGTCTGGAGTGTCAACGGCATAACGTGTCCACACTTCTTCTTGTAGCAACCCTGGAGCCAATTCAAGTTTCTCGCCCCTTTGAGCTGGTAGCGTATGACATCATGGGACCATTCCCTGTGTCGCAATTCGGTAATTGATACATCATTGTGTGCTCTAATTACTTAACTCGGTGCGTAGAAGTGTGTGCTTTGCTAGATGCTACAACAACTTCTATCATCAAGTTCCTACTAGCTCAAGAGGTGCTGAGGCATGGTTGCCCCGAACGAATTTTATCAGATCAAGGACCGAGCCTAGCAGCGAAAGCAGTAGCTTTGTTGATGCAACAGTTGCAGATCCGACAATCTTTTGCCTCAGCTTATCATCTTGAGACTGATGGTTTGGTGGAGCGGTTGAACATAACTTTCAAAGTCATGCTTGCCAAGTATGTGAGCCCTGACCATACAGATTAGAATATGTGGCTTCCATATCTCCAATTCGCTTATGTTTCAGCCCCTCACAAGTCAACAGGGATTTTCCCATTCAAAGCTTTGTATGGTCATGAACCTATATTGCCACCAGCAGTTGGCATCACTCCTCACGAGGCACGGTATATGGATGGGTGTATGTGGTTGGAACATTTGAACTAAGTCCTTCCTCTGTTGTATGCTCAAGGTGGAAAACAGTTAGCCCGGGCACAAGAGTATTAGTGTTGGACTTACAATTATTGACATCAAATGCCACCTCAATACCAAGTGGAAAATTTGGTTCTCGTCTAATTTCCAAGGCTAGGGGATCAAACACACGTAGTAGGGCTTCATTCGTGATGGGTCGGGCCTTAGAATGTTTAAGAACAGTTGGGAACGCAAGTGTATCGCTTGAAGCGGCGTGATGGTGTTTGTGAGTCACAACATGTCGCTCATGTGTGTCGGCTACTACTATTCCACTAGTAGACACTCATCCAAGGAGGTAGACAAAAGCCACATCTTGAGAGGGGGATGATGTAAGATTCCATGGTATACACTACGAATATACACCACGTATACTCTGCCATGGAGGTGCCATGTGGCAATAGGATTCAGGCACACTAATCTGGGCACTGGCTAATTTAAGTGCTAGCTAATCTGGGCGCTAGCTAGATTGGGCACCATGATTTACTCGTTAATCCTAGCACAGACACTTAGTATGAATACTTTATATGCATATTTGGTATTCACACCTCTGTAATAAATTTATGCATATTTATATTTATACTGTACAAGTCAATTAATTGGTATTGTTAAAGAATATTGTACTGTAGCAACTTTATGGAGTATCCACACATTAAAGATAACACTGCTTTTATATATTCGCCATTGTTGGGCTCTGATGGGGGAAAGGTAACAAATGCATTTTGTCTCTAGCCTATACAAGATTGATATAGATATATAAATCTAATGTATAAACATGTGTATATATAACTTATACTTCCACAAGTTTATGCATAAAGACAATCACATTCTTATGCTAGAAGAAATCTTTGTAATTCACACACACGCACACACACACAAAACATGCATATATATATATATATATATATATATACAAAGATGATATCTGATTCATCTGTTATATTATATATAACGATACGCAATTATACACTTCAAATCACGCATATATACAAGTTATGTAAGTGCACATTTATATGCTTGTGCCTGTACACATACGCACTCGCACACACACACACACACACGCCAACAATAAGGCCTCGCAGATGGTGGTCAAGAGATACAGTGGCTCTGATCACGGGAGCAAACAAAGGCATCGGATTACAGATTGCTCGCGAGCTCGCCACGCAAGGAATGACTGTAATCTTGACTTCAAGAGACGAGGCTCGCGGCAAAGAAGCCATCAAATCTCTGCAAGAACACGAAGGCCTGGACACCGTTGTTTATCACCAGCTTGACATCTGCAGCCCGGAGTCCGTACAAGAGATTGTTGAGTGGGCAAAACAAGAGTACGGCAGCATAGACATCTTAGTAAGTTCATGTTCTTACACATGTATATATATAAAGAGCTACAATATCTGTTTATAACAATTATTTCTATACAGATTAATAATGCTGGTGTGATGCTCTTGTATGAATCTAGCCTGGATAGACTAGAAACTGCAAGAATAATCCTTGAAACCAACTACTATGGGCTTAAGAGGATGACCGAGGCCATGTTACCACTCATGAAGCCTGGAGCTCGCATTATAAACATAAGCTCAAAGGCTGGCGACATTATGGTATATAAATAGTATATACATAAGTCTGTGCGTGCGTGCGTGCGTGCGTGTTTGTGTGAGTATCTAAAATGCATACACTGTGATGTATACAGTATCTCAACAACCACTGGAGAGACAAGCTACAGGACATAGAAAATCTAACTGCAGCAGATATAGATGAGTGCCTGAAAATGTACATGGACGATGTTCAAGCGGGCCAAGTTACAGCGAAGGGCTGGCCGGTCAGGAAATCTGCTTATAATGAGAATCCAGAGGACATATCCCACTATCTTGTATCGAAGATTGCAGTTAACGCGTACACTCGCCTGGTTGACCATCAACTCCGTAAAGGTAGGCAACTCTGTGGTGTGTGGTGTGTGCGCGTGCGCGTGCGCGTGCGCGTGCGTGTGTGTGTTTGAGAGAGAGAGAGATGTATATGTGACATAAACTGGCAGAAGGCAGGCAAATCTTTGTGAATTGCATGTGTCCTGGATTGACGGCAACCAACATGACTTTGAATGCCGGTCATAGTGTTGAGGTCGGAGCGGACACTGCAGTCTGGTTGGCACTCCTTCCCGCTTTGGAGAGTCCTTCTTCATGCTCCGTAAGAATGTGGGCTTCTATAACATGCCTTTCTATTGCAATGGTGTGCTTTTGGATGTAGACGGAGATGAAAATATTCAGTAGTATCATAGTTATTATTCTATTTATTTAAACATTAAAAATTAGCACATTTCATATACAGTCTTCTTCTCATTTTTATTTATCTTTATTATAATATTTTATATTTGATCAGTTACTTATTAGTTTATAAAACATATCGACAGTTATTGTGTCACAAGTGGTTTAGAATTTGTATATTATCAAAATATTTTAAAAAAAAATAATTTTAAAATAACTAAAATATAATATCTTTTCCGTTAAGATTTCGCCTTGAACAGTGCCCGTATTAATTTATTAACTATTTAAGGCATATTTAAGTTGTAAAATATATTCTTTTAGAAAAATATAAATATTTACTTATAACTTATCAAAGCATTAATATCCTATCCATTTAAAACATTTTGTAACTTTGTTTATATAGATATGAAATTTTAATAGTTGCCGTTTGAATCAATTAAAAACCCACCACATCATATTAAAATGAATGATAGCTTACCCACAAAATAGTACAATTTATTAATCAATTTCTTTTTCCACGTGGCTTTCGGATCCAATGGACAGCCCGGATCGATTCCGAGAAACTAAAATATATTTATGGCGTTTATACATTTTTAATCCAGTTAAATAGATATATTTTATTAATTATAATTCAAAAATTTAAAATATAATGAAAAAGTTTAAAAGGTATACATGTAGATCCAAAGATATATATGTTAAAATTTTTTAGGGGTATATATGCAAATTTCAGATAGAAAACGATGAATAAACTGAAAAGCAATATATATTTTTTAATTTATTTTTTATGATAAGATTTTATTAAATATTAAAATATTAAAATCTGATGTCTTCGAAGCTAATATATATGTATACCGCTCACTATATATTTACCCTTAATAGTATACACCACACATACAACATTAAATATTAGAAGAGAACTTTTAATTACTAAAAAGTCCCACTTAGTTTGATTGTTGTGGTTGATCTATCTATCTATCTATATATATATTTTATATATTATGCATATTTATACTGTAGAAGTCAATTAATTGGTATTGTTAAAGAATATTGTACTGTAGCAACTTTATAAGAGTAGCCACACATTAAAGATAACACTGCTTTTATATATTCGCCATTGTTCGGCTCTCATGGCGGAAAGGTAACAAATGCATTTTGTCTCTATAGCCTATACAAGATTGATATAGATATATAAAATCTAATGTATAAACATGTGTATATATAACTTATAATTCCACAGGTTTATGCATAAACACAATCACATTCTAAATCTTTGTAATTCACACACACACACTGCATATATATATATAATATGTGTGTGTGTGTGTGTGTGTGTGTGTGTGTGTGTGTGTGTGATACATGCAATATATATGTATCTGATCCATCTGTTATATTACACTTCAAATCACGCATATATACATGTTATGCAAGCGCACATTTATATGCTTGTGCCTGTACACACACACACACACCAACAACGAGGCCTCGCAGATGGTGGTCAAGAGATACAGTGGCTCTGATCACGGGAGCAAACAAAGGCATCGGATTACAGATTGCTCGCGAGCTCGCCACGCAAGGAATGACTGTAATCTTAACTTCAAGAGACGAGGCTCGCGGCAAAGAAGCCCTCAAATCTCTGCAAGAACACGAAGGCCTGGACACCGTCGTTTATCACCAGCTTGACATCTGCAGCCCGGAGTCCGTACAAGAGATTGTTGAGTGGGCAAAACAAGAGTACGGCAGCATAGACATCTTAGTAAGTTCATGTTCTTATACATGTATATACAAAAGAGCTACAATATATGTGAAATAGTATGATAATTATTTCTATACAGATTAATAATGCTGGTGTGATGCTCTTGTATGAATCTAGCCTGGATAGACTAGAAACTGCAAGAACAATCCTGGAAACCAACTACTATGGTCTTAAGAGGATGACCGAGGCCATGTTACCACTCATGAAACCTGGAGCTCGCATAATAAACATAAGCTCAAAGGCTGGTGACATTATGGTATATAAAATAAAAATAGTATATATATAAGTGTGCGTGCGTGCGTGTGCGTGCGTGAGAGAGAGAGTATTTAAAATGTATACAGCATCTCAACAACCACTGGAGAGACAAGCTACAGGACATAGAAAATCTAACTGCAGCAGATATAGATGAGTGCCTGAAAATGTACATGGACGATGTTCAAGCGGGCCAAGTTGCAGCGAAGGGCTGGCCGGTCAGGAAATCTGCTTGTAATGAGAATCCAGAGGACATAACCCACTATCTTGTATCGAAGATTGCAGTTAACGCCTACACTCGCCTGGTTGATCATCAACTCCGTAAAGGTACGTGGGTGCGCGCGTGTGTGTGTGAGAGAGAGAGATGTATGTGTGTATGTGACAAGCATGTATTTAAACTGGCAGAAGGCAGGCAAGTCTTTGTCAACTGCATGTGTCCTGGATTGACTGCAACCAACATGACTTTGAATGCCGGTCATAGTGTTGAGGTCGGAGCGGACACTGCCGTCTGGTTGGCACTCCTCCCCGCTTTGGAGAGTCCGTCAGGGGGCTTCTTCATGCTCCGTAAGAATGTGGGCTTCTGTAACGTGCCTTCCTATTGCAATGGTGTGCTTTTGGATGTAGACGGAGATGAAAATATTCAGTAGTATCATAGTTATTATTCTATTTATTTAAACATTAAAAAGAAAATAAAAAATTAGCACATTTTCATATACAAACTTCTCATATTTATTTATCTTTATCATAATATTTTATATTTGATCATCAGTTTATAAAACATAACAAGAATGCCAACTACAGAATGGATCGAATCAAATCGTTAGTAACAAATTATTATGACATTAATAATAATTCAATTAAGCTTTAAATGTTAATAACATTATAATAAATTAATATTATAATTCTATTAGGTGTTTTTCAAGATAATTCACACACCACACACACACACAAGTCGTAGTGTAACTTTATATCCTCATGTGTTTTCAAGATAATTCACACACACACACACACACACACAAGTCGTAGTGTAACTTTATATCCTCATGTGCGTGTGTGTATGTAGCGTTTGGGAGTTTCAGAACAAAGTAAATTATTTTGTTATAAATCCCCAGGTGTTCTGCACAGAATACATAGATACACATTCATATTCAATAAAGAGAATTGTATACACGCGATGCACACATATAACCATCGACAGTTATTGTGTCACAAGTGGTTTAGAATTTGTATATTATCAAAATATTTTTAAAAATAATTTTAAAATAACTAAAATATAATATGTTTTCCGTTAAGATTTCGCCTTGAACAGCGCCCGTATTAATTTTGTTCAATAATATTATATTTATTAACTATTTAAGGCATATTTAAGTTGTTCTTTTAGAAAAATATAAATATTTATTTATAACTTATCAAAGCATTAATATCCTATCCATTTAAAACATTTTGTAACTTTGTTTATATAGATATGAAATTTTAATTTGAATCAATTAAAAACTCACCACATCATATTAAAATGAATGATAGCTTAGTTTATTAATCAATTTCTTTTTTCATCTTATTAAAAAAAATTAAAATTCTAATATTAATTTCTCTCTTGTTAGTTGAAAAATAATATGCTATGTGTTATTTTGAAAGTTTACTTTACAATAAAGTTAAATAATAAATTTTATAATAATTTAAAATACATACAATGTTTGTTTAGCCCAGATTGGCCACGTGGCTCAATAATTCTAATAATATTATATTTATATAATAATATGTAAAAATAATTATATCGCTCACTTATATTTTTCTACCCCCTTAATAGTATACACATCACATACATACATACATTAAATATTAAAATCAGAACTTTTAATTACTAAAAAGTCCCACTATCTATCTATCTAAATATATATATAATATATATATATTTTTTAAATTTATGCATATTTATATTTATACTGTACAAGTCAATTAATTGGTATTTTTAAAGAGTATTGTACTGTAGCAACTTTATAGAGTATCCACACATTAAAGATAACACTGCTTTTATATATTCGCCATTGTTCGGCTCTGATGGGGAAAGGTAACAAATGCATTTTGTCTCTAGCCTATACAAGATTGATATAGATATATAAATCTTATGTATAAACATGTCTATATATAATTTATAATTCCACAGGTTTATGCATAAACACAATCACATTCTAAATCTTTGTAATTCACACACACACACACAAAAATGCATATGTATATATATATACATATGTATGTATGGATACATGCAATATATATATAAAAAGATGAACATGCTGTATCTGATCCATCTGTTATATTATATATAACGATAGGCATTTATACACTTCAAATCACGCATATATACAAGTTATGCAAGCGCACATTTATATGCTTGTGCCTGTACACACACGCACTCGCACACACACACACACCAACAACAAGGCCTCGCAGATGGTGGTCAAGAGATACAGTGGCTCTGATCACGGGAGCAAACAAAGGCATCGGATTACAGATTGCTCGCGAGCTCGCCACGCAAGGAATGACTGTAATCTTGACTTCAAGAGACGAGGCTCGCGGCAAAGAAGCCCTCAAATCTCTACAAGAACACGAAGGCCTGGACACCGTTGTTTATCACCAGCTTGACATCTGCAGCCCGGAGTCCGTACAAGAGATTGTTGAGTGGGCAAAACAAGAGTACGGCAGCATAGACATCTTAGTAAGTTCATGTTCTTACACATGTATATAAAAGCTACAATATCTGTTTATAACAATTATTTCTATACAGATTAATAATGCTGGTGTGATGCTCTTGTATGAATCTAGCCTGGAAAGACTAGAAACTGCAAGAAAATCCTAGAAACCAACTACTATGGGCTTAAGAGGATGACCGAGGCCATGTTACCACTCATGAAACCTGGAGCTCGTATTATAAACATAAGCTCAAAGGCTGGCGACATTATGGTATATAAAATAGCATATACATAAGTTTGTGCGCGCGTGCGTGCGTGTTTGTGTGAGTATCTAAAATGCATACACTGTGATGTATACAGTATCTCAACAACCACTGGAGAGACAAGCTACAGGACATAGAAAATCTAACTGCAGAAGATATAGATGAGTGCCTGAAAATGTACATGGACGATGTTCAAGCGGGCCAAGTTACAGCAAAGGGCTGGCCGGTCAGGAAAACTGCTTATAATGAGAATCCAGAGGACATATCCCACTATTTTGTATCGAAGATTGCAGTTAACGCGTACACTCGCCTGGTTGATCATCAACTCCGTAAAGGTAGGTAACTCTGGTGTGTGTGTGTGTGCGTGCGCGTGCGTGTGTGTGTGTTTGAGAGAGAGAGATGTATATGTGACATAAACTGGCAGAAGGCAGGCAAATCTTTGTGAATTGCATGTGTCCTGGATTGACTGCAACCGACATGACTTTGAATGCCGGTCATAGTGCTGAGGTCGGAGCGGACACTGCCGTCTGGTTGGCACTCGTTCCTGCTTCGGAGAGCCCGTCGGGGGGTTTCTTCATGCTCCGCAAGAACGTGGGCTTCTATAACATGCCTTTCTACTGCAATGGGGCGCTTTTGGATATTAAACAGTTTAATAAGTATTGCTATGATAATTATTCTAATTATTTAAACATCTTTATGATTTGATTTACTTTCTTTCTTTTGAAAGTATGCACTATATAAGATTTTATTATCTCTACTAACATCTAATAAATGATATTATTTAATTTATACATCTTCTAGATAGCTTCATCACCAACAGTCTTCACAGCAACATATTGCTGCATCACATCTTCACCATGACAAGCCTTACATGAATAATAATACATAACATACACCACATTCCAGAAAACAACCCCAGAAACCATGGCAACAATCCCAAACACAAGTTCCCACCACTTAAACCCTCCAAATGCAATCCCCTTCATAACTCTCATAAGCAACTGTTGCTGGGGCATCTGGAGAATCACCTGCAGGCCCATCAGACAGATTCCAACGAATATACTCCCTCTAAGTAACCTGTCTCCCTCCTTAAGAGCCTTAATTCCCCTTAAATCCTCAAGAACAGATATAACCGATGCAAGCATAAGCACCAGAGAGAAGTATATAAGGAACAAGAGACTAAGAAAGAACATTAGATAAGCTACCTCTTTCATAATGTTTTTATATATATAGTATGTACCGAATATATATACGGATACCAGGAACTGTATAGTAAGAGACCATAGAGTAGTAATAAACAGACGAGTCCAGACCGAAGGAGAGAGATTTAGAGCTTCCTTCTTAGTTATCTCCTTGTTTGGGGTCTGATAAAGATGGGATGTTGTATAGAACAACGACGAACAACATAAAACGGAGAGATTAAGTTAATCAGCAAGGTTAAGAGTAATGAAAAGATTAATATGGTGATTATCTCTGTGAAACATCTATGCTCCAAGAGATGACGGTGTATATCCAGAGGAATAGGAGGCTTTGTTAATTTTATCATTAGTGCTGAAATGCTTACTTGAACACATACTGTGGGAAGAATTAATACCAGTGATATGAAGGTGAATATTCTCGGATTCTTGAAGATGATGGCCACTGCGTCTTTTAGTATGTTCTTTCTCATTGCCATTTTTGTATAACTCATGTGAAACCTTGTGTGTGTGTGTGTGTGTATATATAGTGTGTGGTGTGCGTCGCGTGGAAGGACAACTGCTAGAAAAAGTCGCCTGGTCGAAAACAATGCGTGTTTGAGAAATATCTCGTGCTATTCGAAGTTTCTGACGGCAATCAAGAAGAAGCTTCGGTCCTCCGTTCGGTTTTCGTCGGCGGTCGTAAGGCCTTTGCGGCTCGTGGGCAAGAAGCGCAGGTCGGTCCGGCGGCCGGAAGGGGGTTACTGTTAGGTATTAAAATCATTTACAGTGGCTTAGATCCAGTGTTCCGAAATGTAATCTTCATAAGATTTATCTGGTTAAATCCACATTCGTATGTAGCAGTGCTGCAACATTTGGACTATACAAATTGTAACAATCTTCAACAAGTTGGGAAATTTGTCCATCTAAGTTGGATGATGCCCCTAAATAACTCATAAGTCCTCGTCCTCTCCATTCCTTAGTAACTGTAAGCTTCTATAAAGTATACTCTTCTAAAACTAAAGTTTGTTCACAATACCATTCACCAACTCTTCTTATACTTACTATGGTGTTTCATCAAACTCAACAAGTTCTTTTATCTCAATAACTCCATAATGTTTCAAGTTATGCATTGTTATGGAATATTGATAAGAGCCAAAACCTTCATAAATGTAGGAAGACCTAAAGCAGTCTCAATCAACCTCTTCTTGATGCTATCTATAAGTAAAGCTGCAATGCTTCTTATAAATCCTCTCTACCCAAATATCTAAGCATCTCCATACTCCTATAAGTGTTTCCCTTTACTGCACCTTTAAGTGCAGTTAAAAGACCATTGCTAGATCCCCTTCTTAAATAATTAAATAGCATCTATTGTTGAGTAAATTGCATTACAATCAACCTCGTTGTCCAAATAATAGAGTTGGATCTTTGCTATTGTTACTTTGCATAGCCCATCACAATTGTGATGTCGATAGTTTCCTTCTAAAACTCAAAATTCAGATCATTTATAATTATTAGAATATCTCCCAAGAAATGAAGCATATAGATGTTCTTGAACATCCTCAACTTTTGATACAAACTTGAGCCTACTTTATAGATTGGTTCATCATTTTTTGAAGAATAAGTTTTAAACATTTCACATAAAGCCCCAATAGCTCTTTGCCGGCTCAATCATCTCGTCCCTTGAATCCTATGCAACTTCAACATTGTATAATCAAGTTTATGCTCCACCTTCATAAGAGCCTCCAGTCTACTCGAACTCTTCGAGAAGAAAATAAATATTTTGTTGATAAGTTCATTCAATTGTTGACAAGTATCCTTTATTGTTAGAGACTTAAAACAGTCTTCAAAACACAATCACGATGACTAGTGTAGTGAATATTTGTTAGTAAGGATTTGTTTGTTTCAATTTGTAGCCACTCTGATGTTGAACCAACCATCACGCTTGCACCATCTAATTCAAATCCCAAACACCTAGAAAAATTTCAATCCCCAATTCTGAAGAGACTCTAGAATACAGCTTGTAACAGAAGCAGCATCATAAACTTTTTATGCCCACAATCCCCAAGTAGCTGTTATAGTTTTTACCTAGTGTCACAAAGGCAGTTTGCCAGGTGCAACCCTGGAATCCCCTCTTAGAAACCCACAAAATCTGGTAAAGTAACCGCGTATTAGGAACCCAACCATTAGGAACTTAAACGAACGAGGCTCACCTTGTGAATCAAGATACGTGGACGGGCCTCAACCACTAGTTTACGGAACGTGGACTCAGGCAACGTCTTTGAGTTTGTGAGCAGGTTTTCGGCCCAAGGAATTTGACTAACTACTTGAAAGTATACGTACCCTTGTCACAAAGGCGAGATCCTAGGATAGTTTTGTCGTGTGGAAGTTTGGGTGGCACAACAGAGGGTTGCACCTTAACGACACAAGCTTAACTTGCACCGGTAGGAGGTTAACGAACTCTCTTTTGAACCTAGGAAGCCTCATTACATATATTTCTACCTTAATTACGTGACAGACCCCCCCCCCCGTTTACCTAAATGAGTAGGTGGGCTGGCACGGAAATGCTAACCCTTAGTGAAAATGAGTTGTCATAACCTAAACCTAAACCTAAACCTAACCCCTAGGAACCCTAGGGTTAGGTCAACCCTAGGGGTGTCCCTAACCCTTTTTTGACAAGCTATACTTTTAACGGAAAACCTACTTTGGAACGTCAAACCGGGAGAGAGTTTTCTAGAAGATAAGTACTACCTTTGCCTAGAGTTTCTTGAGGTATCTAGTGACAGTCAGCTGGACTACCCTTAAACACCTAAGTGCACTAAGCGGGGCTGTTTCTCACTATAACTAGGGTTTGTCACACATCTCGGTAGGTAACAATAGTCAAATCCCAAAGTAAAGGGTTGAGTCATAGTAAAAATTATGACAGTAGCTGCTTTTAACCTTTGAGTCTTGGATGTATGTGACGTAAAATATCAAATGTTTAGTCACACTACAAAAATTAAAGTTATTAAAATACAAATGAATCTGAAACAAAAACTTACCTTATATCAGTAGACTCAGACCATTAGTTTGAAGAAGGGCTAGATTTCACTCTAGCAAGGAGATTGTCTTTGACCACATCACTGATCACAGAAATGAACCTTTGAACAAGCTTTATCACTTGTGTAATTTATCAGAATATATGTGCAATCATTCAGCCTATGAAGCTGAATTATCTCTAGAAATCTGACAAATGATAGGAAGCCTTTTGCCTCAAAATAAGCAGATCTGAATAACATTGTCACACCCTTCTTAGCCTCTTGAACCTATTTGCCAATGCTCTCCACAACACTCTTTGTTTCCTTACCCTACTTTTGCCATGTAAACATTATGGTTGTGTTCATCTTTGCTAGCATGAGAACACAGGCTTGAGATTTTGAAGTTGTACTACCTTGTTTTCCAAAAGAATTTTTGCACTTTGAGTTTAATTTGCAAAAGTTGCACAACAATAGCCCTTTCTCAACATCATACTCAACCCATCTATATTTGCCTTTCCAATCTTTTTGAAAAAGAGAATTTCTCATTCTCACTTCATCTTGTTCTTGATCCTAATTCAATGAATGTTGGGAATGCTCACCTTTTGAGATTGCTGCTCATCTTCATTTATATGGATTACAGATATGAATTGAAGTTTACTCTGCTTTCCCCTTTGAATCTCTACAACCGTTGCTTTCCTCTTGCCGGGAGACACTTTGCCCATTGCGCACTATGCAACCCTAAAATCTCAAACTCACGGCATGATAAAATGCTTTAAAATGTACTTAGTGTAAATAATTTTATTTAATTGAGTTAAGTAAATCAATTAAAACTTAAAGCCCATGTATTTCAATCGGTAAAAAATCCTTTGACTTGCAAGTTGAACCGGCTTAAATCCTTATACAAGGGTTCTGTAATCGGTTGTATATCCTGTTTGTTAAAGTTCAATCGGCTTTTTCAAATTTGAACCAGCTGAAATGAACTAAGCCTAACACTTTGTCTACCATGCTTAAATCCCAGCTTCAATCGATTATGAACTATTATAGTGTGAAACCATATTATTAATTATGTTTAAATATTAAATTTTATTTTATTAAGCCTTTGGATATTTAAAAATTTGTTGAATATTAAGATTATATTTAATCTTAAAAACATTTACTGACATAATACAGTTAGAATGCAGTACAAAACAGAAAAACCAAAGGAAGAAAAGGATGTTTGTAATTTTTTCACAATCCAACCCTCCCTTAATTATAATTAATTAAGTTAATTATTTTAATGATTTTATATACATTTAGAGAATATAAACATTAACAAATAATAAATAAGAAATATATTTAAGTTTCTACTTAAGTTTGTGGATTTACTTTATTATGTGGGTTAATCTTTTCTATGTAACTAAGTTTGTTTACATTAATTTCAATATTTGTTCACTTATTATTCTTTATTTTAAGGTTTGAAAATTGTGCTAATTATTTTTATTTTACTAAAAATGAAATCACTCATCATCTTAATGTGTTTAAAAATTTTAATAATATATAACCAATTAATTTTGGTTTACTACTTTTGTTTATTAACTTGAAAAAATAAAATATATTATATTTATATCTTCTTTTTGCATGTTCATAAGATAAGTTTCATTATAAATATTTGAGGTTTTTTCTTATGTATGGGAATGATTATTCAAAATTATATATCATCTTTAACTTCATTTTTACTTTATTTACATGTGGTATTTTATATCTTTTGTTTAAAACTTATTATGTTTAGCTTAAATTGTATCACTATTATTTATTATTATAAAAGTACAAACTTAAAGTAGTTATTATTTAAATTGCAAGTGGAATGAACTACACAAGTATGTATGTTTTTTTTTTAAAATTATTTTTCTTTTTTTCTTATTATAAGTTAAGAGCGGATTGTATTATTAAAGAAATTATATTAAAGAAATACTATTTTTTCCTCATGAAATAACAGTAACACATATTCTAGGACAATTTCAACATTAAGGACTTTATACATTAAATTTTAAATTTTATTATTTTATAAATTGATTTTAATTATTCTTTGACTAAATATTTTTAAAAATTATTTTGTTTTTAAAAATGTTTAGAATGTTATTATTGCTTTTCACCAATGTTAACTTAAATAAAAATGCATTAAACTTGTTATCAAATGAAATGAGAATTAAAATATTATAAAATTCTTAATTTTGATATATTTTAAGATTTGTTTACCAAACTTTTGTTAATTCCCCTCTTCTAAATATAATTCATCTTTTATTTTAAATAAAAAATGTACTATATTAATAACATTCATTACATTTTTATTATAGGGAAAATTACGTTTATTTATATATACTCCTAAAAGTTTTATATTTACCTTTGAAATTTCAAAATTTTAAATTTTATATTTCAAAATCTTTTTTAAAAAAATCAATAAAAATTTGTAATTAATTTGTATTTATTATATTTAAGTCCAAAATACAACCTATTAATAAACATATATATCATAATTTAATATAATTATTTTTAAAAAAATCTATTTTTTATTATAACAAATTTTTGACATTTAACACTAAATAAACTTTAATCATTTCATTTGCAATATATTATGAATTGAAATATATTTTTAATTGTTATTTTAAAAATCAAAATATTATGATTGAAGTTTTTCAAATGTACATATGTAAATTTATAATTTTAGAAAGGTACATATGTAAATATAAATTTTTTAAGGATATATATGTAAATATATAAATTCCAAGAGTATAAATATAATTTTCCCTTGGTTATAAAGATTTTATGTAGAATATAAAATGTTTTAATGTTATTTTTAATAACCAATGAATCGTAATGTTCATATTATATTTGTGAATGCATAAAGAGAATAACACTTTTATAAATAAAAATAATAAAAAAAGAATTAACTTATAAATAAGTGTGTTATGTTACAAATGTATGCATATATATAACATCATTATATAGATCTTAAATATAACTTTTTTATTTTTAATTAAGTTTTATTTAATATTTTAAATTATTATGTTTTAAATATATGTAAGTAAATATATAAACATGTAAATTGGAAAATGACAAGACTATCGATAATAAAGAGTGAAATGTTTGATAAAACTTATGAATTTATTATTTATGTGAACAATATTTTTATTTAAACTGTTTATTTATAATACACATAATAGATAAAATGTAAATATATTTACATAGTAAACAATATAAATTTCAATATAGATATGGTTAAAATTAGTCACTATATAGTATTTAAAAATGTTATTATTTAAATCATATATACTTTTAACTATTTAAATTATATTTTTAATCATAAAATTCAATTATATACGTACTGTGATTTTTTCAATATATGCCAAAAAGAGGTGTCATGTATGCACGAGGAAATGTTGTAAAAACATGTGGAGATTTATTATTAATTAATTCAGAATTTATTATTTATAATTTTTTTTAATTTCACACTTAAATAAATTTAAAACTTATATTTATATATTGTAGTATTTCATTAAAATCTATTTTGAAATTTTATAATATTCAAATGTAAAATACACTCAATCCTGCCGTCCATATACTACCTCTGTTCCCTTGAATCTCAGCCGCTCATGTGGCATCTAAGAATATCCAAAGGACCTAGTCAGAAACAAAGTTCTAATAAAACAGAATGCTGTCTGGAGGTCATCTAAGGTGGGCGTACATTCGGTGGATCTATAGGTATAGAAAATAGAAAACCAATAGAAAAATCAGGAAGATTAGAATAGGAAATCGATTATTAGAAATTTAAACAATTTATGAAAGCATTATAGATTGATGGAATCGGCACATATGGAGCTGCGCAGAGAGAAACTAATCATGTGGGGCTGATTCTAGCACTCTGTAGTAGCTTGTTTATTGGTCTAGTTTTATTATGAAAGAAGAGGGGTTGAAGAAAGCAGCTGCTTCTGGGGTTAGAGCAGGTACACACACACACACCACACAATTCATATAAACATTTCTGTAAATTTTTACAGGCATTCTGTGTATATGCATCCAGATGTACTATATTAAGGACACACACACACACACACACACACACATATTCATATAAACATTTCTGTAAATTTTTACAGGCATTCTGTGTATATGCATGTACATATCATCCAGATGTACTATATGACACACGAACACACACACACACACACATTCATATATACATTTCTGTACATTTGTACAGGCATTTGTGTATATGCATGTTCATATCATCCAGATGTACTATATTGGACACACGAACACACACACATATTCATATAAACATTTCTGTACATTTGTACAGGCATTTTGTGTATATGCAGTTCATATCATCCAGATTATTATAATTAAGGACCGACCAAACACACACATAGACACACACATATTCATATAAACATTTCTATAAATTTTACAGGCATTCTGTGTATATGCACGTTCAGATGTATTATATTAAGGACACAAAAAAACATACACGTACATACATTAGTTACTGTACAGTGTATATAATTTAAACCTTATATGCTCTTTATATATAGTAGTTACACACGGATCCACACGTAGCAGCTCAAATATACATTATATAATATAAGTTGATGTTACAGGAGTAGGAGGTTACTCTTATTTATTGGAGCCGCTGTGTGGGCAGGCATGATGACAAGTAAGCAAGTCCATATATTAGTAAGCTTATGAAATGCATTAAGCTCTTTATTTAAATGTTAATAATTAATTATGTTTATATTGTATAATTGTTCAATCAAGTCATTTTATTATTATGCAGTGATATAGGTGAAATTGCGAATTTTGCTGCGTATGCATTTGCACCGGCGGTTCTTGTTACACCTTTAGGAGCATTGAGTATTATTGTGAGGTATTAGATTAAATAGTGAGCACACACACACAATTATATATATATATATATATATATATATATATTACAGTGCTATCCTGGGCCCATATAATGCTGAAAGAGAAACTGCATACTTGGGGATTCTTGGGTGTATTCTGTGCGTTGTGGGATCTGTGGGGATTGTTCTGAATGCTCCTCAAGAGCGTGTGGTAACTTCTGTAGAGCAAGTATGGCAACTTGCAACTGAACCAGGTAATAATACACAGCACACACACACACACAATAATACATATGATATTTTTATATTAAATTATTAATATAGATAAATCTTCAAAAAATATTAATATACGTTTAGTGTTTTGCAGCATTTTTGCTTTATACAATTGCAGTTGTAGTTGTGGTACTTGTGTTAATGTTCACTTCGTTCCACGCATTGGACAAACACAAGTTATGATTTACGTTGGAATATGTCTCTTATGGATCTCTTTCGGTAAGTATATACCTTATATATATATATACACATTTTATCGTATATTTAATTATTATTAGGTTATGAGTGCAAAAGCACTAGGAATTGCAATTAAACTCACATTTTTGGGATCAAACCAGCTTCTATACATGCAAACATGTGTTTGGCATGGTACTTGTTACATGTGTCCTTATACAAATGAACTATCTCAATAAGGTAACACACACACACACATATATATATATATAAAGTATTATAACAACGATTTTAAGTAATTGGGTGTGTTGACAGGCACTTGATACGTTTAACACGGCGGTTGTTCACCAATCTATTATGTTATGTTCACCTCTTTCACCATAATTGCAAGTGTTATCATGTTAAGGTAGAATTATATATATATAATATATATAATATATAATATATATATATATATATATATATATATATATATATATATTATATATATATAATATATGTGTGTGTGTGTGTGTTGTTTTTAACTATATACGTAATATGAAACGAAAGTATAACACGTATATATACTTGCTTATTGTGAAAGCTATGCTTGTCTTGTTCAATTGAATTATATATAAAGATAAATATAAAATATATTAAATTTAGACAGTGTAACACGTATGACACATACTTGTCCTTATGGAGCACGTCTTCATACAGTACTGCTTTGTATAAGTAATATTAATTTTTAGTTTATACTACATAATAATGCAAAAATATATTTTTTAATGCAGGACTGGGATAGTCAAAGGCCACACAAGATTGTATCTGAGTTATGCGATTCATCACAATACTTTCAGGAACATACTTGTTGCACGTAACAAGAGATTATTGGCAAGAGAATCACACTCTGTGATGGGTAAGATATTATTAGTATTATAGAAAAATATTAAATATTTATTAAATAAAATCTTAATATTGATAATAAACTAGTAATCTATATTAAATATTATATAATATATTTATATTAAATATGTATATTTAACATATATATGTTTGCTTGGTTATTTAGGTGTATATGCTACTCTACCAACACATATGTATGGTTCAGTGTGAAGCAAGATGTAGAGGCTCCACCAACTGAAGATATCCCACTAAGGCGTCAATAGACCGGATTTATTTGTACATTATGAATTTTTTTGGTCGTCTATTATTTTTTAAACTAGAGAGGCATTTTCGGGAATGTATTATAGAGAATAATAATGGGAGTATGCTTATTTTCATGTATTTTTGTAATTATTTTTTGATAGTTTATAATGTATAACTTATATATAAATAAATCCATTAAAGTCGTTAATGTTTCATATTTTAAATTATTTAATACTCAGTTTTGTTAAATTCTAGCATACATAGTTTATTAAAAACAACATATAAGCATTAATTAACGTGTATGCAAATGCGTGTGTATAACATGTTTTCCACTGGCATGTAAATACGAGGAGAATGCGCACGCACACACACACATATATATTAGTAGCATATTTTTGTAAGTGTACATTTATTGCAAAATATAAAAGAAATATTAATATTTAATGTATATGTTTAAAAGAAAATTTATATAATTGAATGAAAATAGAAATTATATTTAAAGTGTTTATTTTAAAATTATGTATTCATAACAATTTGTGACTTGTATAGAAACGCTAAATGGATTTCTCCCATATAATTTTATTTTTATAAATTCACCATATAAATTTATATAAATATGCTATTTCAAATACATAAATAAATAAATATTTATAGTTAAAAATTATTAATAAAATTTAATGATTTTAATATAAATTTAATGTCTGTCATTTTTGTATTAACATACCTCAGGGTTATTATTTATGATTGATATATATATATATATATATATATATATATATATATATATATATATATTATATATATATATATATATATATATATATATATATAAGCAGAATGGTGCATAGATTATATATATTTACTTCATATTACATCTATATAAAACTTCTTGTTCATATCATGTAAATTTTACAAAATACTAATTTTCATAAATTTCACGGCGGGAAACTGATTTAGGGTTAGGGTAAGAAAATGAGCATGTATGAGCAGCTGCTGGGCGCTCTGCGGATCTTCCCGAATCACAACCAGGTATCTTTGTATTGGGCGGACAGATCGATGGCAACTCAGATGCACTGCCAGAAGCACTCTGTGTGGAGGATTTAGGGCATTACGTCTTCCCCTGTCCACAGCGGACACCACAGACTGAGAAGCATCGCAGTTCCCCTTGCTAAACAGGAACCAAGAGGTCGCGTACGAACCAGATCAAATGCCAATGTGCTGAAGAAACAAGAGATAAGTGGGGCGTGGGAAGTGAGCATTGCCAAGGTCAGGTCACCAAGCAATCATATTAGTGCAGGTCTTCTTCGTGGTTTGGGATTGGAAGAATCCCTTCTCGCCTTCAGGCTCCAGAACCTGCTTATCCTCGGTATGGGTTGTAAGGATGTCCAGCTTGGTTATACCAAGAGGTCAGTCGAGTGCATTCAGGCAACCCTTGTTCTTCAACTTCCAACTGAACACGGACATGAAGGCGGTACCATGGTCATCTCACTTGATGGCAGGGAGAGGAAGTTTGCATTCACCAGGAAGTCCCACAAGAAGCTCTATCGTCTCGCTTTTCTTTCTGGATGCACTTGCCGGATGGAGGAGATTCTGGACGGGACTCGTGTTTGTCTTGGTTCACAGTGCTCAGGATGGAAGCTGAGAAGGGGGTCATGGAGAGATTTCCTCATTCTGGGAACTCGTGTTTCAGATGTGTTACGAAGCTTGGATTGAGGGTCTGAAGAGAGAAGACTCTGGACTACCACAGAAGCTTGTTATACTGTTGTCCCACAAGTACAGTCACGGTGTCGGACGCCCATGGTGGGGATCCTTTGGTGGTTGAGCTTCTGACCGCCTGTGCAAGCAGGTTATCACTAGAACTTCATGTTTGTGTTTTGAAGAAACCGGAGTACTACGTAGGGACTTCGAAATGGAGAGGCAATGGCAGAGCCGTCTTACTTTCCCGAGATCCCTGTGGATGTCCCAACTGAACTTGTCACAGACCTACCTGATGACTTCGAAAAACGGGGAGCGGTTCTCATCTGGCCCAAGTACTTAACCACAAGTGTCTTGGGATTGCGTCAAACACTAGAGCTCGTAGTAGAGATGCAGAAGCGCATTAAATGGAGTTCTACGAGTTCCGGAAGTGAGCCGGGAGAGTGTTCATGAGAAGCTGAGGGAGGTGCTTGTTGGATTTGAGAATTCTCCAGATTCTCTCACACTAGCCAATGTTTACTCCCTGTGCAGCTCTCTTTAGATGCCGGAATCTACAGGACTTTGCTCGTGTGATCAAACTGATGAGACCTAGAGGGATTTTTGAATATGGACTAATTGCATCAGGTGTGAAGATTCATGGATGGGATGCTTGCAGAAGCTTGGTATGCGATAACCTTCTTCCTCAAGATCAAGCTCATGAATATGCATACCTTGCAAGTGCTCTTCAGAAGCTAGACTGCCACGAGGCTGCCGTGTGTGTTGCAGAGATAGCACTCTCCATGTTTGTTGAGTGCCCGGTCGAGGGTTGGGACCTGAGAACCATCTCCAGGATGGTATTCTCGGTGCTTGGGGATAACCCTGTTCAACTACACAAGTTCCTACAAGTGATTCGCACTTGTTCAAACGTTGTGTCTGTATGAAGTGATATCTGAAGTAGAAGTACATTGGGATGGATGCAAGAGTCCACCTGCAGCTGACTTGCTGTCTGTGTTTCACGAGCTATGCAAGATGGCGACAGAGAGGCCTTTCCCGAGTGAACCTCCTCTGGATTTCAAGGTGTGTCATGTATTGGATACCTTGATCAGGCTGGAAGATGAAGGTCTTCTTGAGTTTATGGCTGAGAGGGTTATGCAGGAATATGAGTCTCTTTTAGAGAATATGTTTGATGAGCATAGTCCCCTCTGGAAGCATGCCGGGCACCGAGTGATTAAGCAGCTAGCTGAAGAACAGATTAAGAGACTCTCTACACCTAAGCCTGAGTTTAATTGGTGTCAACCAGGTGCAAAGTATGACACTAACAAGAATGTTGAGGCTTTCCTGAGAGGCCCACTTGAGAAGATGACATGGGGTTTTAAGTGTAGAGGGGATGCAGAGAGGTTGTGTCCGAGTTTAACAGGGTGGTGCAAGATGAGAACGGGTTCAGTGCTACAATTAAGAGCCTGGGTGTGTTATGCACATTAGAGAAGACTAAGGCAGACTTCACTCTCAGGTGTCAGGAGTGGGTTCAGGTGCGAAAGGAGAATGCAACGAAGATTGCATTTCTCAAGTTGTGGCTTAAGGAACATTCTGTATTTAAGAAAGCTAAGCATTAGCTCTCTCTCTCTGTATATATATATATAGGAGTATTAGTTGTAATATATAATATATATAGTTTTATACTAGTCCACCCCACGAATAGAGTTGTACATACTGCACCTCTTATTATATATATACCTACCAGTATATATAAATAAGCCATCAACGTGATTGTGGACACGGGTTGCACCATGTCGACACTGCGGATACAATTCGCGAAACGATGTGGTTTACTAACTATGGCATATTCTCATAGGTAAGACACAAGCTAGGACCGTGAGAGTAGGTAAGACACAAGCTAAGATCAAATGCTTGATCACCTCTGGGACACATGCTTAGGAATGGATTGGATGCAACAAGCTGGAGTTGTGGTGGACACGAGTGCGAGGACATTGTACTTTCTGGGGAGGACGAGAGGGAGGAAAAACCAAGTGTTTCCAACCGAAACCACATGCATAGGGTGATTACATATGCATGGCTGTCTGTACATGCTTATTTTGTGCAGATATGGATCCCCAGGAATGCCTCAATATAGCCTTGGGACGTGGATATCCGGTCTGCAAATCCATGTACAACAAGCTCTGGAGAGGTACAAGAAGGTTGATGGTAAGCTAATGGTGTGGTTCACTCGGAGACGCATCCCAGAGAAGTTGTTACTACTGACCGTGTGCCTACAGGTACCATGACTCGGCTCTAGCTTGCTATATATCCATGAACAAGGTCATCGAGGCCTTGTAACAACACTACATTCAACATACATTCACACGCCTTCTACAAATGGCATGGTTGAGCGTGCCAACAGGACCATCACGAGGGCTTCTGCAGCTTCAGTGGCCAGAGCTACAGGAGATTGGTAGGATGTGCTTCATTCAGCTCTCTTTGCATATCGAATGCATCGACATGAGTCCACGGGCTATTCTCCATTTGAGTTGCTGTATGGTAGACAACCTCGCAGACCCACACATCTGACACCATTGGATCTAGTTTGCATTTACTACCACAACATACAGGATTTCATGCACAAGAGGGAACAATGCATTCAGGAATTACATCAACAAGCAGGCTAGAACATCCTTTCCGTACACTTGTAATCACAACACGAGGGTCCGATACCCTGACTTCCACTTGGGGTAGCAAGTCTTTGCAAGAGCAGAAGTTCCGGGAAGGTTAGACTCAAGTGGCAAGGGCCATTGGAGATCGTTCAATGTCTTCCACAGAGGTGGTATACGTGTGTGCAGGGGTTGGGACCTCTTTCACCCAGTCAATTGTATTTCATGCCGGTGCACTTAGGCCTGTCGGCTCTTGGTTCTTAAACCTACATGTAAGCATAATAAATATATTAGTTAAGACTTGTGGGGTTTGACATACATGTAAGCATAATAAATATATTAGTTAAGACTTGTGGGGTTTGACATTTCCTCGAGCGCAGTTTGCCGAGCGTACGGATTTCCGTCATACGGAATATTCCATTCCGTACAGAATATTCGTTTTCATATAAAGAATATTCTGGTGCGGCGGGCGGGCAATCATGGCGGCACGGTAATGTGTCAAAGTTTCACAAATTTGGGGGTTAATCTGACATATATATTTATATATTTATATTTATATTTATGTTTTTATTTTTTTAATATTTATATTTATAACTATAATTATATTTTTATATAAATACCGCATCAAACTAAATAAAAATTACAATAAAAACATAACTCAATCATGAAGACTCGTTTCCACCAGCCAGTGCCTCGTCGTTAATGAATGCATTGTTACGGTGTCGTGAACGTTTCTCCAAAATCTGTCTGTCGTAAACTTCGAACTCTTCAACCATTTTCTTTGCCATCTGATTAGCGTAGTCTGGTAGAACAATACTGAAAACATATTAAAGTTTAAAACCAAAGAAATGATAAAACAAATCTCACTCATCATCTGATGACTCGTATGATCTCTCTTCTGCTGACTCATCTGATGACTCGTCGTTGTGCTCCACGGACTTCTCCGTAACAACATCCTTGTCGTTTCGAGAAGGCGGATCCTGGTCTCCATCGTTGTCGCTAGCCAAAGGCAAATCCTGTGCTTCTGTTTCCATGGCCCTCTTCCACTCATCAAAAGGAGTAATCATGGAAACAACTTGATCATCCCCACCACCTTCAGCTGCTGTAACACTTGGAATGACCTTCCTGAAGACATCTCTGGCTGCTAAAACCAGATCCTTGTTGATGTCGATTCCATAACCATGTCTCCCTGTGTGAAAAGCTGCAAGAATACTAGCACCGGTTCCCACTGTTAGATCCACAACAGTTCCACCAGGCTTTGTGAGCTTCTCCACTAGCATCGCAAACAACTTGGGAGATTTCGGGCCAATTGAAATCCTGAAAGTTACAATATTAGAACATGAGAAATAACAAACAACATTATACCATGGGAGCTGGAAATCTTCTGGCTCATCAAAAAGAAGAGTGTAGCGAGTGTCCAAGATCTCCTTGTTCTTGGCAACCTTAGAGTAGGGGGAACCAAAAATACACATGGCAATGATGCTTTCCTGAAAAAATAAACATTAAAAAATGACATTCTCAAAAAGAAGAATTACCTTTCTAGAGAAACGGTATCCCCATGACTTTGTCGTGTGCACATAACTCATCTGCAGAAACTTTAGCTTGCAAGTTTCTGCAGTGTTCTTCAAAGCTAGAACATCATCCGGTAGCACAAACACTACCACATGGCCAGCTCTGTCTAATATCCCGAAAGCAAGGTTCACCAAGTTCTTCAGCAAAGCATCCGAGAACTTCGTGTATTGATCCACCATCCCGCCTGCCTCAGCAACGCATCCGGTAGGCGGGTCGATGACAACGAGATCAACAGCTCCCTGGATGCATTTTGGTGGAGGCTTCGCACCAAACACATGAATAGTCCAACTTGACTTGTGACTCACGATCCAATCCTCAAGCTCCTTCAATCCTGACGGAAAAGGCCTTCCGGCTTTGAAGTACTGGACTGCAAGGTTCTCTGAATCTGCATGAATGATTTCCCAGCTTCCATTTCCCTTCTCAGGCATCACCATCCTCAACATATCATCTTCTTCCAATCCAGCCGAGATGAAGGATGGGGCTGAAGAAGAAGCTTGTCCCTTGCTGACCTTGCTCGCCGATCTAGCATACCTGATATCCATCTTCACATGGAGCTTCCTTGCAGCATTGTCGTTCTTCCATAATAGCTCTCGCCGATCATCCTTGTGTATCTTATAGCTGGCCATCTCCCATTCGGGACAGTCACCAGGAAGGAAATCCAGCCAGAAAGGACAGTGTTCCACTTCGTAATCACTGATATCACGTAACAACCGGCTCCACATGCTAGAATCCTTGGTAACATCCATCCACTCTTTGAAATCTTCAGGGAGTGCATCGTTCTTCCATTTTAAAAACCTGTAAAAATAGATAAAAATCTGTAAAGAAACAAAAAAAAAACTTGCCTGAATGCCATTCTTTTTGCAGATTTTTCCAGCTCAAATAGTCGAGGAGGTGGAATTGTCGCACCGAACTCCTTGTTCTCGAGCATGTTCTGGTACATATCCAACTTAATTTCATTGTGCATCTTCATATACCATGTCATGAACTCCTCTACATGCTCGACCAAAAGCTCTTTAGCTGCCTCCGCGACCTGGCACGATAAAACGAATAAAAATGAAAAATATAAATATTAAATTACCTGGAACCAGTAAGTAAAGATGTGCAAAAACTTGATGAAGTCCTTGTCAGGCCAGCCGGTGACACCTTCCTTCTTGTCTTTCTCCGTCATGTTCACCAGCTTCTCAAGAACGCCACGTTCTTGAATGTGCACAAGCTTTCCAAGGATATCAACCTTGACGTTGGAAGGAAGCTGGGACTTCGCGAGCATTTGAAGCTTCTCCAGAGTTATTTGCTTCGTTGATGGTTTGATAGTGATATCTGTGATCGCCTTGAACCAATCTTCACCGACCGCCGGATCAGCAATGGTGAGGAATTTGTTCATCCGAACTGTGAATGTCTTGTAAACGCTGGAGAGGATCTGAGATTCTGTCTGGTTTGGTTTTCTGTTCGCAAGTTTTGTAGCGATTTGTCGCTTCAGTTGATTCTGCAAAAGAAACCGAAAATCAAAAAACAGTCAAAAGAAGAAGAAAAGATTACCTCCCAAAAAATCTTCACCAATGTCGTCTTTGGATACTCGTACCAAACGTCTTCTTTTCTGTTCGATCTCCACACTTCCACAGCTTTTCTATCTTCCTCCGGCATCCCGCGAAGAACATGATCGGTAGAAAGATCTGCAGACTTCACACAACAATTCCGTAAGAACTGCAAGGTGTGAATGATTGTTGTAGGAACCACACGAGCAGTTGCTCTGCAAAACAAAACAACATTTATTTAGTATTTAAATAATGAAACAAACAAGTCACTTACTCATTCAACCGATTGCAAGCAGCGATTAGTCTCTTCTCCTCTTGCACTGTGGATGCTATGAGTGTTGCACGTACACGCAAAGTCCATTTCAAACCTGGCTCTTCAGCAAGCAAAGTGTTCAAAGCAACCCGACGATGATTCCCATCCCACACCAGAAACTTTGCATCTTTCAGAAATCGATACCATGCAGAAAATGCTGGCTTATGCAAATCCGCTTCAAACTCTCTATCGACCTGTGCTTCTGACTCATTCCAACTTCGGCGTTCGTCTGCACTCAGCTGTGGTCCGAAAGATAAGGTGAACACTGACGTCTCCTGGTAAAATCCTTCAGCTCTAATCCATCCAACAAGGTCTTTCACGCCGTCCTTAGTGACATTCCTCAAACGTTGGTGTGGGAGCAACCTGTGAACCGGGATACGCGGAGGCTCACCAAGCTCAACTGGAACGTAGTGGTCTCGTCCTTGTAGCGATGTGTCAATATCTGTGTCATACCGAATAACAAGATCCCGAAGAAGCTTGGATGGAGCCTCAAGTGTCAGCCGCTCCGGAATTGCATATGATTCGGCAACATCCTCAGGAGCATCCAGTTTCCTCTTCTTATTGAACATTTTACTACCAAGATCAATATCCGGTACTTCCTCTGCATTACCGTGTTCTGCAGAGCTTCCTGCAATCTCCCTATTTCTAGGCATCCATTCACTCACCACAGTATGTTCATCAATGACTTGCGAACTATCCACAGGTTCATTGTTCGTCGGCATCATCTCTTTGTGTTGCAGTTGTTGCTTGGCGCCTCGGCCTCCTTTCTTGCCACGAGGTTTTGGAGCCATATCTGCAAGAGCTTCTTGGACGATATGTTCTTGAAGTGTCAAAGTCTTGTATTTATCTCGTAGTCTCTTACTCTGCCTTTGTCTCATTCTGCAATTACAACAACTGATAAGTGTGTGTGTGTGAGTTGTTTTAATTTATGGACACACATTTACTATATATGTATACCTATCAATATATATAGACACACACGCACACACACACATATTTATACGTGTAATGTTGTTTGTGTGTGTGCTCACTATATAATGTTCCTTGTGTATGTGTGTAATGTTGATTATGTGTGTGTGTGTGCAATGTTGTTTGTGTTTTGTGATGTGTCTGTGTGAGAGAATATGGGTATATTCATATCTCTTCACATGTATATACAGACGAAAAAGCATCATCTCATATATACAAGTCTTAAATTCATATACTTATACATACATATAATACATACATAATATATATATATATATATATAAGTCTTTTTAAGTATGTATTTAAATATATATATTATATATACACACACACATGTATACAAGTCTAATGTTGTATAATCATACGTGTGTAAAATGTTATTTATGTGTGTGCGCAAAAACACACACACACACACACACACACACACACACGGATTTCCTGCCCGAATTGGGCAGGAAATCTGCCGCCGATGGTGCGGCGCCGCACCATCCTGGCGGCAGGATTTCCTGCCCAATTCGGCAGGAATTCCTGCCGCCCAGATGGTGCGGCCGCCGCACCATCCAGGCGGCAGATTTCCTGCCCGAATTGGCAGGAAATGTGTGTGTGTGTGTGTGTGTGTTTGCCGAAATCGGCAATAACTCATGCGTCGGAGGTGTGTGTGTGTGTGCACACGCGCGTGCGTTTGTGAATACAAAGAAATCCTACTGAATTTGCACATACATTCACAGAAATTACTATACACATATATAAGATTTTACCTGTAGCCATGTCGCCGTGACGCTCACACTAGCCTCTTGTCGCCGCAAAAAAAAGAACAAAAGTGCCCTCTCTCAACAATGGAGAATGGAGAAGAAGAATGGGTAGTCCTGAACCTTTACCCTAAAATCTAACACTTAACCCTTTGACCTTAACTATAAAACTGTGTTTAATTAAACCATACAACAGTATATATAATACTTACGATAAATAACATACTATATAAAAGGATACAAATACAAACACATATTTAAGTAAAAATTTGTATGTTAAAAAAACATATTATTATATAATTAAATAAATATTCGTGTAAAAATATGTATTTATAATTGACAATTGGTAGCGGAGCAAGTATTAATCAACATCTACATTTGATAAAATACTGGATCAAATAACTATATAATTATAATAAATAAATTAACAGAATATAAACAAGTCATAAATAAATATGTCAGATGAATGTAGATTAGACACACATTTATTTAAAAGACAATAAAGATTGCTCTATCTCTACGTGAAGTGCTATACTATATTAGCATCTAAGATCTATACGTTTCCTTGAATTAAATATTCGCCCACGTTGAGTCATGATTGTGAATTTTTGAAATGGTAATATCCGATATTTACCAAAAGATGATTAAGTAATGCTGTTGTTTTTCTGTCACGTTTGTGGTAACTGCTTGCAAAATGGCCAGGATTGTTTACGGCAATTTGGATCACGATGTTCCTGTGATAGATGGTGTTGGAATCATTCTTACTAATCAGATTAGAACGTTCTTTGGCATTTTTGATTGGCAAAGTGTTCGTCTTTTTAAACTTCTTCATGGGCAATCTGCTTTACAGATCGAAATAAACGAGGACCAAGATGCTGGAGGGAAGGATAATCCAGGATATGTTTTGTTACCGGATGAAGGACCATTGTTTAAGCTTGTCGTTGCTTCTGACTCTGAATACTCAACGTTGAAGAACCTTTTCACTTCTAATACCTGCAAAAAGGGAAGAATTCTTATCGAGGGTTCCACGATCATTCATACAAATGAATTGCCTATTGCGTATGATGGGGATGTCATTTTTGAGCTCCCTCCTTCCGAATACAAATACAAAGGAATGAATCGGAAAGAGGATGGACATACCTGGACAGCAGGAACGACCAGCAACTGGAATTTTCAAGCGAGGGTGTCCAGGAGCAAATGTGTTGGGAGCCTTTGCTGTATCAACCCGGACTGCCCTGCTTCTAAGGCAGGATTTCCGAACTGCACTAAATGGAAAGGATGTATTGTTTCCCCACCTTCAATCGACAAACTGGCAAAAGGATTGACATGTTTTTTCTGTAAAGAAAATCCATTGTGCCTTGAAGTTTGTCATGCTGTGGCGTTTTGCGTTTTCCCAGACGACATAACCAAGACTAGATTGTTTATCCACCAGGGAAAACATTCACATCCAGTGGGTGATGGTGTTTCTGCATCGAACAAAGAAGAAATGCATATGGCGGTCCAGAATGCAACAGAAAGAACTCCCAGAGCTAGTCCAAGAGTCATCGAAATGGCAGCATGTAAAGATGCTATCTTTGGTTTTCTATTAGATAATTCTGAGCCTGGAAGTTGGGATAAGCTCATGGATCATTTGCAACCATTATCAAACAATCGAAGGTACAATTAGAGTTTTACTTTGTGCTGAGCATTCTTTGATAATACCTTTGATGCAGAGTTCGTCAATGGGTAGCGTCCGCAAAGAGAACTGCTGCTGAAATGCCAGAGAATATTGATGGATTATTGGAGCTGAAACGAAGGTTGTCTATCCCATTCATCCACGTGATTCACTATCCTGGGATGAATTTCCGTGGTTCAGACGACCAGGCATTAGTTTTTAAGATGACGGTTTCAGGGCCAGGTTCTGGAATCGATTATGTGCCAACCTCCTCTTGGCCCTTTGCAGAAGAGTTGGGTTCTACTTGATCACACACACCGTGTTGTTGATAAGTGGATCACTCTGGCATTGCATGTTTACGACCCAAAGTAAGATGTTATCTTTTTGTTGTTTGCTTAACTCTTTGATTATTTTATAGTGTGCGCCGATTATCCACCATTGCTTATGGTGACATGAAGAGACAAACGGCTGGAGCTGTGGAGAAGTTTTTTCGTGCTATGTTGGATGTCTGTTCCGAGAAGGGAATCTACAATGTGCAGTTCGCTGGGTTTATGTCCGATGAAGCAGGAGCGATCTGGCAAGCAATTAGGAATGTGTTCTTTAATGGCCAAGAAATTCCTGGACGTGAACGGAGCTGTATCTTTCACTATGAACAAGCCATACAACGTGTGACAAGGAAGTGGGTCCCTCTTGAACATCAACAACAACATCTTCAACTTTTGAGATCATGGCCAACAGCCACATCAACAACTGATCGTGAAGAAATTGAAAATAATCTTTTCCGCTTTTGGAATGAAAATGTGAAGGATGTTGGAGTTATGCAGACGTGGTTTTCATGGTGGGAAAGACAGAAGAATCATATTTCAAATGTTGTTCTTGAAAGCATGCCGGAGAATGCTGCAAGGGTTGTGCCCATGACAAACCAGTCGGAGTCTGTTCACGGAAGATGGAGGAGGGCTAGAGATTCAAAATACATTTCATTGTACCAAGCTACAATCCACGACCTGACTGAATCAGTGCGACAATGTGCTCTTGTGAAGGCTTTTAGAGATGGAAGGTATAGTGGTTCCGGGCCGACTTCAGAGGAGCTCTCAGCAAGGTTCGAGAGAAGAATGTCAAATGCTAACTCAACAACACCTACAGCAAAGGTTATCATCGACTTAGTTGAAGATGTTGCTCCATCAAGCATGCAGGATACTGCTTTTGTGGCTGCCACGAATGTTGAACATCGCACTGTGCAAAGAAATATGGGGTCAGAGGCTGAACGATCCCACCGACCGGACATCTTCTATAGTGAACAGGTTATTCCAACACAGTGTAGACGGAAGCGACGATTGGATTTTCAACTTGCAGAAGAACATGAAGAATATGTTCTGGTTGAAGAACAAGATGTTACACCTGGACAATGGGCGATTAGAAGATGTGGTGAAAGAAGTTCTGTGAAATGTCTGGCAGGCTTTCCCTCTTCAGGAGGTCAGTGGAGTGCTTGTGACAAAAAGATCAGTCCTAGTGGTAATCGAGTGGCTGCTCCTTGTTTTTTTGGAAGGATCAGATACAATGACAAAGAAACTGGTGAAGAATGCTTTCGCTCACAAATGATGTATTTTTGTCCAACAAACATGCTTTGCAACAGACATCCAAGACCAACTATTGTTTCTCCGCCAGCTTCTACCTCGGTTTGGAAAGTTCAAGTGGGCACGAAGCTGATAGCAATGGAGATCAATGATCTGGCAAGATCAGGTTTTATGCTAGCTGGGCTTCCTTCAGCTCATGCAGGAGTGCCAGGTTTTTCAACACCTCATGTTCCTTCAGTTCCTGTTGGAGTCACTGGATTTTCAACACCCCCTGCACAATTTCGTGGACCTCCTGTTCCTGCAAGTGGTCGTGCAACAAGAACACCTTTAGGGATGTCTAAGAAACAACAGGTAAGTTTTGAAGCATGTTTGACGTTGGGAGCATATGTCGCAGAAGTTGACGTGGTTGATCCTCCAACATGCATTCGCTTCAGAGTATGTGACAACGACCATACATCTGCTTGGGTTGTCATTTGTAGCGCACCATCTTGTTCATGCTCGGAGTTCTGCAATGGTCGTCAGTGGGTGCCTTGCAAACATATGTATTTTGTTTACAAGCGTGTACTGGGAGCTGATCCTCGAGTTGTCAAGCATTTGCAACGTCGTACACTTGCACCCCGTGAACTAAGTTCTTTATTGATGCTACCAAGGAACCTCCATCCTCCACCATCTATTTAGTGTGTTTGGTTTGTTTTCAAACAGCTTCGGTTTTATATTTGTTATTTCAAACTTATAATTTTCAATATAAATTTTAATGGTAATTTTATGTTTAGCATATTTTTAAGTAATTTAACATATATTTTCTTTAAATACAACAAAAATATACTACCATATTTTGTATGCGGCCGCCGCACTAGAATATTCTAGAATATTCTTGAAAATTTTGGAAGGTCCAATTGTGTGTACACTTGGCAGTACGAAAAATTTCCGTACAGAATATTCGAGGATATCTAGACGGAAATCGTACGGAACAACAGAATATTCAAGAATATTCGGAAATCTAGGTCAAGCTCGTTGACCTGCGCTCGAATTTCGCCATGCCCCAGACTTGTGAGGTGTGCCCCAAGATATCAATCCGGTAGACACCGGTTAAGACTTCAGTGAATGTGTACAAGTGAGGTGAAGCCGAGACTAAGCTATGGGCAGGCACCGGTCGCAGTCACCCAGCTCGGCTAGTGAGATAGTTTTGATGCCAGCCAGGGGGGAGATATATTCGGCTTGTGAGGCGGGTTCTGTGTGATAGACGTTGCCCGAGGGCTTGCGGCTGTGTACAGGTATTTACCTGCACTAGGACTATGAATTCACAAACAATACATATATATATATATCACGTCTGTGAGTGTCTCTCTATGTGTGGACTGATTTGGCTTGCAGATGTGAACACGAATCCAGGAGATGAAAAGATAATGGCAGGGTTTTTTCCAGTGCCCCCTGGGTTTTTTTTAAGCCAGCCATAGCGGATGCACGAGGACATGCATATTTACAAGGCCGCTACATATGTAGCGGGCCAATTTGATGTGTGTTTTACTATTCTATCTACTCACGGCTGTCCGGCACATGAACGTGTTGCTGGGTTCCATAACCACGGAACCAAGAACTTCCGACCATTAACTCCTTGAACGTTATAGCTTGATTTCGTTTTGGAGTCTACCAATAGGTACCCTAGGTAAAAACCTGACCCGTAACTTGAGCACGCATTGGCAGCCTTTCTCCCTGGTAGTAAGCAGTTCCAAACGAATTGTGGCAGCACCAGTGAGAACTTTCTACTCTTGCCTTCAGCACTTCCTGCGGTCCTAACTGTGGCTTTGCATACGGCCATGCCCGGACATTGACTCTTGGAGTTCCCGGCCCACCGTTCGTGGACAACCCAGGGAATGTATACAGATGCTCCCTGCATGTGTTCCTACAGAAGCCATCCACTGTGACGTCTGCTGAAGTGAGCACCAGGTATATGCCAGTGGGATTCGATAGGAACTTGACCGAGTTGGCCACCAGAGTTGCAATGTCGGACTTCTTGAGGGAGTACTTCCGGTCGATGATCTGCTTGGCAAGGACTAGACGCTCCCTCCTTTGGAGTCGGTGTAGCATTTTGTGAGAGACCACCACTTGGAGACTGCATTGTCCGAGCTGAAGCTTGAGAGGAAGTCTGTGATTGTTACCTTGTCGGACCTTGAGAAGCGCCTGTATAGACCTTGATTGGTCCTGGTCCAGACAGCACTGATAGTCGAGGATCTCCACGAGCATTGGGAAAGATGCCGAAGCAAGAAAGAAAAGAACGAGCATTCTGATACTCATTGCCATGTTGAAGTCACAAAACATATTTGTTTGGGTGCTTTAATATTATATAGAATAACATATTTATGTATATCTTATTAATAACTTAAAAAATTCAGCATTTTTTATTTTAAGTCAAGGAAATTGCTTATATAACACAAGCACACATATGCACACCCACCCAAAATGTAGACACATATAGCCCACCGTGTGCGCTACTCAATACATATCTATAACAATATTAAATATATATTACTTCATATTGCATAACTTAAAAGGGCAAAGCTTCCAAAAGAAGCCATTATATGTGTTATATATATAAATGTAAAGTATATATACATGTACGAATACATTATATTAACTTAGCTTTTTGGAAAATTATTTTTTAAGACTTACTAGCAATAGATGTATTAACATAATTATATAGATATAAATATATATTATGTTTTAACATTGTAGTTGGGTGGCCAAGTATTAATTTGTTTTTCATTTTTTTTTGTTAAGCACTAAATTTAAAATTTATTTTGTAGGGAGTGTACATATATGTGAGTTTGAAAATATAGTTTATATATGTAACATTATTTTGGTGTGAATTTAACTCCACATTATTTGTGTCTACCTATGGGTTACATATATGTATATACACACATAACACATTTACTTTATATATAATCATATTTACGTATGATAATAATGAAGTACAATATACATATATGTACGCATCTATATTACATGTAATTGTGTGTGTATAGTACATGGTAAAGGGAATCACTTGAAGTCAACGGGAATCATTAGTCATTGATCCACATGAGTGATTCATACTAAGTAAATTAGGTGACTAGTGATCATCTTGATATGTTAACTAGTGATTAATTCATTTTTAATCTTATTTAATATAAAATACAAAAGTTAGTTTAATCTTGAGATGTAAATTCTCCATTATAAGGAGGGAATCACTCATGTGAGTGTGGCTTAAGTTTTAAACCCTTGTTGTACAGTATGTAACAATTATGTAAAGAATGAAGATTCTCATTGTAATTTTATATAAGTAAATAATGATAGGATGATGATTGACAATGATATATGCATATAATATAATCTTACCTTCACAAATAATACATCTTTTTTTTTTCTCTTCTCATGACATCTCTTGATTTTTTAAGTTATTCCAATGCAAGTATACTTTTTTTTTTATTTTTATATTACATAGTTAGGGTGTATTTTATTTTAAGGTTTTTTTTTTTATGATTTGTATTTGTTCGTTATGTGAAGAGTATGTGGTGCAAAAAAGACAAAAGGGTAGTCATAATCACAAGCCATCAATTAAATTCATGAATCACAAAGTTATGAAATTGATTAAATTCTCCTTATGGTGAGGTGATTAATTTATTTTATGGTATTTAAGAATTCATTTTTTGAGTGTTTATGTTTAAGAACTTGTTTATGAAGAATATGTGGTGCGAAAAAAAGACAAAAGGGTTCATGAATCACAAAGTCATCGATTAAATTCATGAATCATAAACCTATGAAATCGATTAAATTCATGAATTACATGTATATGGAATCAATTAAATTCTCTTTTATGGTGAGGTGATTAATTTATTTTATGATATTTTAAGAACTCATTTCTGAGTGTTTATGTTTAGGAACTCATTTTTATGTTTAATTTATTTATAATGTTTAAAAACTTATTTTTTGTGTCGGTGTTTTAGAACCAAATTGAAGGGAGAAGAAGAGTGATCGAGCACTTCACAGTTTAAAATGTAACAACAAGATTATTTTAATGGGTGGACATAAAAAATGTCATTCAAGTTTTATTTCAAATTTAAAAATATTCTTATGAGAAAATTTATAATCAATCCTTATAGTAAAATAATTTACTTAATTATAAATAAGCTCATAAATCAAAATATTGAACATACATTACAATCTCCATAAATTTTAGTGTTCCCTCGCTTGTGAATGTTGATTGCGAAGCATCTAATGTCATCATTAATATCTTAAGTCATGTGACTTTACCAAGTGGGAAAAACTGAATTGATATCCAGCTATAATCATGTTACAAAAAATCCATGAGATGTATATAAGGACATGCTATTTCTTAATGTAGATATATTAATGGTCAATATCTATATATGTCTCAAGCGGTATAATTTCCATAACAATGGCAAATATGATGATATTTTTTATAGAGCAATAAAACTTAACGTTTCTATTAGAGTGGTCTCATTTAGCACCGGTGACCTAGTTTTTCAGGTAATTACATCTTAATGAAATATTAATGCATGTGAAAGTGTTGGGTACAATGGCCCCCTTGCAATGTAATTAGGATTGTTATTTATTAAATTCTTATATAAGTAGAATTGATGATATTTTAAAAGGAACTACAAATTACACTATTAATTTTTATCATGTTCAACATGCTTTTACTCTTCCATTGAATTTCTGTGTTTAAATTGATGGTTTTGCTATTACTATATCCTTTTATTAAAATTTTTTTTATTATAAAACGCTAAACTTCACCACTATAAATGTTCCTTGTCACATAATTATAAATAAAGAAACACTATGAACATCTGATTTTTTTTTCAATTTACTTTATAACTAGAATTAAATGACTTTCATGAAAGTTGTTAAGACTTGTTATTGTCCATGTTTTATATGATTTTTACATTTGTAACTCTCATAATAAACTTATATATTCAAAACAATTTGTAATTAAATTCAAAACTTAATAAAGGCTGAATTAACAATGTATTGACTTAACACTTTAATGAATAGTATGAACCAAGAGACCAATGCATTAATAGTGTTGAATTTAAGATAAGTTTTTGCTTCCACTTGGCTTATTATAATTTACTTTTAATTTCTCACACTTAATATAACTAAATAAAATGATTTTGATTTCTAACACATATATTTATATTCTAAATTTATATATTTTGAGTCTCTTATTAAAATAAAGCAATATTTAATTTAATTATTTAAAAAATAAAAAGATGTGTGACAAGTTGGATTTGACATAAGATTTATTTGTAATAATTTATTTATATTTGTTTTATAATTAAAGAAGCAAAAAAACCTAATGAAAAAAATATTTTATTTAAATAAATTTATATATCTAGAAAGATGTTATGTTATGCATAATGAAGTAATATATTTAATTTTTAACTAATTTTTTTTGGCTTTAACAATCTCCATCTTACAACTCAATGGTATGTCACATTACTTTATAATTGTAATTATTATATAATAATAACAATAAAACCTGAAATAAATTTTTTATTTTTTGATTAGAATCTTATATATTACTTTTTAAACATTAATTTTATATTTATATATTAAATAAATCATGACAGCAAATTAAAGTTACAATGATACTACATTAACCGTTGTACTCGTTTTTACACTGTTATGGTATGATCATTCTTCACTGACATCCGACGTTGACTTCCGAGGACGACACGTGGCAGAAGATAAACTCATTGTCGACAGTCTGGAGACAATCTCCTCATGCCAGCTCATCAACGTTGTCCACGGAGAGAGGGCGTACATTTGCCGGGATAAAAAAACAAGAGTCGTAGATAACAAGTAAGAGTTTATATATGGCGGATTATATCATAAAAGCGTTAAGCTAAGGAAAAAGGCGGAGGCCTTATAGAAACTAAAAAAAAGTGAATATTTTAAATTTTAATTTACTTCTAAAATAATTAATATGTTTAAATTAGTAATAAGTATATTGAATATTAATTTAATTAATTGATAATCTACTTAACTGGAAAATATTAGTTTATAAATTGTTAAACATTATCCTCTTTATAAATATAACTCACATCACTAATATTGGGCTGAATCCTGGGGTGCATATATTAATATTAAACTATTAATTCTATTATAATTCTATTTATTAATTTATTATTTAATATTTTATATTATAACCATACCATTTATGGTTGCATAATTAAATTCTAAATGCGTATGTAGAATATGTTTAACGTGTATTGCATTTAGAATATAAATATTGTTTTTGAGTTTTCTTTTTTAAATGAAGTTTCTATCATTTTAATAAATGCGTATAATCTTCTCTTTTTTCAGTTAAATCAAAAGTATACATGTACATACTAATCAATATAATAGAATATAAAATAAGTTAAATATTTATGTATCTGAATGATTATTATTGATTTACACGTCACGATTCGAAGTGAAAATTAAAATGGGATGCCGGGAATCGAACCCGGATTCAAATATCTTCATTAGTAATTCTTCTACGTTATTTTTCATATACTTCTAAAAAAAATTTTAAAATTAAATTAAAATTGTATAAGTTTAGATCTGTTTAAGTAAGGCTTAGAGCAATATGTAAAACATATTGATAATTGATTTCATTGTTTGTATTTTATATATAGTAGTGATATTTACAGTCGACAGTCCTGTTGTTGGATTTGGAGGCGAGTGTTAACTATAATTAAGGCAAATCTTTTCACATGTTAATCAATAATAAACATTTCAGATACATAAATATTTAACTTAATTTATTACTTTTATATTCTGAATCTCTATTAATAATAATAATTCTATAAATTGATTAACAACACACAATATTCATGTGTATGTGTGTTTCATATGCATAACTGTTGATTTTTTATAATAGAAGATTGTATTTATCACTTAATATGATGGAAAAAGAATTGTAATGATTCAGGAAATAATTAAAACTACTTTTATTAATACAACTACTGACATTAATCCCAACATAATATAATGTATTAATTATAATACAATTGATTAATGTAAGTAGTTGTATATATTTAATATATATTTTGTATTATATATTAATTATTGTAAGTATTGTAATAATATAATGTATTAATCCCAACATAATATAATGTATTAATTATAATACAATTGATTAATGTAAGTAGTTGTATATATTTAATATATATTTTGTATTATATATTAATTATTGTAAGTATTGTAATAATATAATGTATTAATCCCAACATAATATAATGTATTAATTATAATACAATTGATTAATGTAAGTAATTGTATTAATAAAAGTAGTCTTTTAATTATATACAAAATATATATTAAATATATCGATTAAATATGCTATTGATAAATTAATTCCATGTATTACTATTTCTTGCCCGTATATAGTTTAAAGAGGCTTATATTTGGAATATGATAATATAGATAAAAGATAATAATGTGATTTTTTAGCCATTTACTATAAATAATATACATAATATAATAAGCGTTAGATCTTTTGATATAGAATCTCCACCGCCCTAATGTACACGATTAACAAAACACACACACACGTGTGTGTGTGTGTGTGTGTTTGTTTGACTTAGTTAAAATTAAAATGATTAAAATATATAAGAATGTGATTTAAGTATATATTCTTTAAGGGTAATTTCTGGGTATATATTTAATCTACACATGGGTATCTTTATAAATACTTTAGTGAAAATAACAACGCACACGCACAAACGCACAGAATGCACATACAAAGCCTGAATTTGCATATTACTGATGAGATACAACGGACCTACCAGTCAGCACGGTTGAAGGATGAGGACATACACTTCCATAGCTTACGGTTACGGATTCCTGATGTGACCCAGCTCTTCAGTGACGAAGATGGGCTTAACTTCTCTGAGGAGCTCTTCTCCACTTCGCTCTCCTTCTTCTTCTCCTCTGTCTTCTGTGCCTCTCGCTTCATCCGTGCTACTGCTGTTGAAACATGTCCCGCCGCCTGAATATAACCACAAACGTCATGTGTGTGTGTGTGTGTGTGTGTGTGAGAGAGAGAGAGAGAGAGAGAGAGTGCGTGTGTATGTTTTCATTTAGCTGATAACATATCAGCCAAGTAGTGTCTAGTATTCTAGCATCAAGGTTGTATTACGTATAGAGAGAGAGTACGTGTGTCTGTTTTCATGTAGCTGATAAATATACATACATATAAGCCAAGTATGTCTAGTATTCTAGCGTGACTAGTCAAGGTTGTATTGTACAGATAAAACAGAGAATCTGTAATATATATATATATATATATAGAGAGAGAGAGAGAGAGAGAGAGAGAGAGAGAATGTTTTCATTAGCTGATAATATATGTACATATAGGCCGAGGAGAGAGAGAGCGTGTGTATGTTTTCATTTAGCGGATAAATACATATAAGCCCCAAGTATGTTTAGTATTTTAGCACAATTATTCAAGGTTGTAATACACAGATACAGAGAAACTGTGCATGTTTTCATTTAGCTGATAAATTCACATACATATAAGCCAGGTATGTCTAGTATTTGAGCACAAGTAGTCAAGGTTGTAATACTTATACAGATACAGAGAATCTGTAATACTAAGAGGGGATAAACACTATATAGAGTACTGATATGATAAATATATTATACACTTAGGAATTTACCTTGAATGTCTTTAGAAGATCTATCTTGGAATGATCAAGCACTCTGTCTCCTTTGTCATTAACTTGTATGAAGTCCAAATAATCAGCGTCCCATACAACATCCCCATCATATACAAAATAATCCTACACAGAAAAGCATGTTAATAAAATTATACATAAAAGTAATAACAATACACATAATAGGCATGTTTATATACTAAATCCATACACATAACAGTGCTTGTATGTATGTATTTGCACGAAGCCTATTCCAGTATATCTACATGTATATCATTTATGACATCTACACACAAACACCACCACCACAACAGCAGCAACAACAATCAAACCTCTAAATGAAATATTGGCTGCATAGAGGCTCGCTCCAAGCCCATAACAGTTAAGGAGAAGGATGCATCGCCTTCTAAGAGTGACCCGTGCGTGTGTCCGTACACGGGACTCTTCTTATCTATGATGTGCCGTACCATCAACCCGTATCTTAAATAGGAGACCTGTATATATAAAAGAGACTCACATAAAAAGATAGGTAATCTTCATGGTGGACCATCATAAATATCCTGCATCTGCGTGTGTGGGAAAGAGAGAGAGAGAGAGAGGATCTTTACCTCAGGACGAACTACTTCAAGGTCTTGTGTTGAACAGAACATTGAACCGGAAGGAAGCGTGACAAAAATCCTAAAGCACCAACGTTCAAGCATGCTCTCTCTCTCTCTCTCTCTCACACACACACACACACACACACACACACACAAACGAACAGACACACATGACATATGGATACACATCGACACGCACACACGCACACACGATTGTATACCTGAAAGTGAGGCAAATCTTGGCATCAACAAGTCACAAGGTGGTGGTCCTGTCAAGACTAGTCTTATACCAATCACTCTGCATAAAGAATGAGTAAGTTAATTAGAACAATAACCATAGATATTAAAACTAAAACTACACATTAATATAAGGTGTACCTAAATTTTTCTGTGACTCCGTCTGCCAGACTTGGTATATAATCATCCATCCTGATAATGGCTTTCTTTGAGCAACGAATAGGATGTGAAGGTTGTGACATTCTTGCAAACACTGAAAATTTAATTTTATAGTTATTGTATTTCAAATATCAAGTTACTTACCAGCTCCACTGAGGAAAACAAATAGAAATTGGGCCATAAGAGTATTCACATTTGCTACCAACAAACAATATGGAGAAACTGCAATCACGGGGGATCCTCCAAACGTGGTTGATAGAGATAACCTGAAAACCAAATCAAAGATTAGTGTTAGTGTGTCGCGTGCGCGCGTGTGTGAGAGAGAGAGAATAGAGGAAACTTCAGATGGGAATATTTGAAGAATTAAAAGCTTGATCTCCTACATAACAATGCTATGAAACGTGATGAAGTTGTGTACATACTTACAAATGCATATCTGCATACAATCTAACATGTAAACTAAAAAACGCACTACAAGAATGTACTTGAGTCAGACTATCAAATAAAATATTGTTAAACCATGATGTAGATATTGGGAATAAGAACGCATGCACACACACAATGTAACGTATGCACACACACAATGAACACAAGGACACTGTAACGCACGTACACTCAGACTTACGCGTAAAGAAAGATGTTAAGCAAAGCGAAACACTTTTCCTTGGCTGATGCCAAGGGACCAATGAGACCCTGCTCGGCCATAGCCTCATCGTATGTAAGCCCATCAATATTAAGTAAGAAAAACGGCATAAATATCAAAGACAATGCGACCGGAGCAAGGAAGACTCCAATTAGAAAATAGCCAATCGGCATCTGGAAAAGATAAATAAATGTAAGCCTTATATGAATGCATACACTGTGTACAGGCTAATACACAGTTAAACAAACAGAAATGCATGTGTATATTATATACATGTAGATAAACACAGACAAGTTTCTGACATAAAGAAAGTTTTACCTTTAAGCAGGCTACATAGAAATCTTGAATAAAGCCAATCAGGGACTTATCTTGTCGGACGAGCAGTCCTTCCATGCCTTTCCTTCCTTTCAAGCGTGGTTGATTTCCAGTTTTTGATCCTTCAAATGCAGCAGCTCCAACACCTCCAGCACCTGTGCATATGTAGATACGTCTTATGCATACAGCACTTATATATCTATAGTATACGAACGTGTAAAGCTCTATGAATATGTACAGCTTGATATTTTGCGTACGTGTGTGTGTGTGAGAGAGAGCGTTTCTGTGGAACATATATCTCTATATCTGTAAGACGTATATGGGAATTTATAATGGGGAAATTATATGAGTATACTATTATATGACCTGAGAGTTAGCATTTCTTATGATATTACAATTTCTGCATTATCTTTCTCGTTGCAATAATCAGTGATGTACATGTTTAGATAACAAGCCCCTACTTTAGACATGTATACATGTATATCATGTCTATTTATCTATGTATATCATGTGTATTTGTGTGTGAGTACATATTATTATAACTTGTAAACATACCTTCATTGTTGAGTTCCTCCATCCTCTTCTCCTCCAGAAGGTCATTTGCAGCATTTTTGATACTCGCCATATGACTAGCGAATGCCACCGTGTGCCTTAGCCTTCCATCTACATACACACACAGATGTTAACACAAATGGCACGTATATTATGTAATAATTACGTATGTGCATGTATATACACACGCATACACACCTGTTGCGAGCAAGAGCATTGTCTGGTTGCACTGGTTCACCTTGTAGAGTTGTTGTCTCATCAAAAGACAGTGTAGATGATGGAGTATTCTCCACAGCAACACGATGGACTGCTTGCAAAACACACACCGTGAGAAATTTAAGTACACAACACACGAGCGCGCAAACACAGACAAGTATTGCCGCCGTGTAGCATATAACAACAAATATCACAAACCAGTAACGAGCTGTTTACTTACACACAAGGTACTATGTAGTACTATGAATATAAGTATGCTTTATGTGAGATAGATTATTACAGGCGAAAACTTACAAATCTAGAACATGCATATTATGTATTAACACAAGAAAACTCACCTTGTTGTTTGACTGCTCCTTCAGCTTTCAGTTCTTCAGAATCACTGGAAGCGCGCTCAGACAAGAATGTGAACGGATTTTCATTGTTAAGCAAATCCTCCTCAATCCGATCGTTGTCAGGCAAATCCATTGAATCCCATCTTCCTCCGCCTGACTCCCATCATCCTTGTTCACCTGAATTCCAACATCCTTAAGTGCAGAAGAAGATGAAGCCTCGTTTTCTTCATTGTTTATATTCTGGTTGTTTATGTCCCACATTTCATTAGCAGGTGCGATGTGTACACATATATATCTATGTGTGAATTATGCATTTGATTGTTGTGTACTAAACATACTAAATCTGATGTAAGGCTTGATATGCACATGTATATATGAAGATGTATATATGTCTGCTGCTCCAGGTAACATGTATATGTGTATGATGTAGTAAATCGCTTGTGTGTATGAATACCACTATATATACGTACATAGTGGTGTTCCAGGCCTCTCTTTTGCAGCCTCAGCAACGGGTTTCCAGTAATTTCTTCTTCCTCTGAATCTTTTCTCAAACTTTGGGTAGTGCTGTTGGTTATTCTCTGCCCTGCCCTCTTGGTGTCTGAAGTTTGTCGATCTGTTTTAGATGAAAACATCAAATCCACATAAGACAAGTACGTGTGTGTGTGTGTGTGTGTGTGTGTGTGAGAGAGAGAGAGAGAGAGAGAGAGAGAGAGAGAGAGAGAGAGAGAGAGACGCGGCGCGAGCGAGAAGTCCACATATTAAGTTAATGAATATATGTAACTTGAAATATGTGTATGTAATAAGTGAAATATAAACATACAGATAGACTAATATAGATATATGTGATTGTGTATGGGTGATATACGTACAGGCACTACAGCGAGGCGTGTTGAGTTGTTTATTATTTAATATCGGATATGTATACCATCATCAACAGTGTGCATGTTCATGTATTCTCTCTCTCTCTCTCTACATACATACGCATACCTGAAGCTTCTGTTACTGAGCTTTTTTCTACGTTGCTGTTGTTCCGGAGTGTGTTCCACGTCACCATTGGCAGCAGGCATGTTAGACGTGGCAACATCAGGAGCGAAAACGGTACGCCCGAGATGTGGCGAGAAACAGGAGATATCCTCTCGACACCTCGCCGAATCCAAGCCGGTCTCCTCTATAGATCGTGCGGACGGGAATCTGATGCGCAGGTTTTCTCGCTTCCATGCTCCTCCTCCCTTGCTTGACATTGACTTACTTGATACTAAATAGAAAAATAAAAGCCACCATTATGTGTGTATGTCAGGTGTATATGTATATGCACAAGCGCGCGCGCGCGCGATAGTGTCTTCTGCTTGCGATATACATACATACACATATACCAAAAACACGTTCCTGTAGAGATATACAAACATACATATACACGTGGAAATGCGTGTATGTGTGCATGTGTTTGTAAAAATTTACATAAGCACATTACATACATATCTTTGTGCAAATATACACAGATGTATGTAAAACCACTGTGTCATAGGTAAAACGAACATAGCATGGTGTAAATACATATGCATTTACATCTGCCTGTACCATACATATTGTACACATTTATATACAAACATACACAGCATAAATCCATATTAACTGAGATATAACAGTAGCATATATGTATGTGCAAGCGTGTGTGTGTGCAAGCAACGTGCAGATATACACACAGACTGTTTGTTTTTTTCCTTTGTGTGTGCACATAACATAAAAATGCATATAATTGTGTCATGTATATGGCCATATGCTCATGAATATATCCATACACATATATAGTACATATAAATATAGACATACACATATTCTGATAGCTGCAGTAAAATATTTATAATTATAAATACAAATATATGATATTATCATTTGAAGATTATAGAGATTATCATCTGTTCTAGCTAGAAAATCAATCAAAATAAGTTTAAGTCGAGCATAAGATCATCATTTATTTGTATTCAGCTGGAAATCGAGAGAGATTTTACCTGGATTAGAGGATAGCGCATTTTTCTGAAGCGTATTATTGACAAGTAGCCATCACGATCCGCTATAGCCCTAGGAAATAGACCCTGTTTTAGTAAGATCTAATAAAATCTAAGAACCCTAAAACCAGTGATTAAGGGCAAACATGACTGTTCAACAAGGTTAATAAGGGCAAAAGGCTAAGTGTCGCCTGGAAAAGGGAACTTGAAGAATAAGGGCAAATGGGTGGAAAAGGGAACTTCAAGAATAAGGGTAAATGGGTGCAGAGGATGCGCAGATATTCAGAAAGGGTAAAAGGGCAAAAAAACTTAGGGTTCTTAAGGTTTAGGGTTCTTCAAGAATGGTTTTGTACATGGTGGGATTGGGCTGGGGGATGAGCGCGATGTGACGATTAAGGGGTTTGATATTGTCAAGGGAGCTGATCTCGTCTATCTGGAAGCTTATACTTCATTGCTCGATCTGGGTTCTCCTGAATCCGCACAATCCAAATTGGTATATATACATTATAGGATTCACATATGTATGTACATATCTGTTATTTCAACAATATTTATTTTCTATGTATATATTGTTAATCATACCCACACACGCACAACATTGTATGTGTATGTCAGTTTGTGTGTGTCTTTGTATATATACATTGATGTGTTTGTGTTGTTGTTGAAATTCAGGAAGATTTCTATGGTAGAAGTATTATACTTGCAGACCGGGAAATGGTTGAACAGGCCGCAGAAGAAATAGTCGAGGCTGCTCTCACCCAATCTGTGGCCTTTCTTGTTGTTGGTGATCTTTGGGTATGCATAGTGCGTGTGTATACGTATATATAGTCATTACCTCTGTCTGTGTTTATTTCACACATTGTATGTACTTCACGTTACATATGTATATTTTATACATAATATATATGCAACTATATATACAGTTGCATACTATATTGTATGACACGTAGTCACGTGTGTCTGTGTGCATCAACTAGGGCTACAACACACTCGGACTTGGTGGTAAGGGCAAGAAAATGCGGTGTTCAAGTTCAAGTTATTCATAACGCTTCCATTATGAATGCTATAGGTGTTTGTGGCTTGCAGCTTTATCGCTTTGGTAAGTATACAATTGTGTGTTGTGTGTGTGTGTGTGTGTTTTATAAGCATAGCAGGAGTTCTTACAGAGAGTTTTGTGTATCTATAGGTATCTCCAGTTTTTCTATAGACAAATACATACATACATAGATACACACATATACATATATGTGAATCTGTTGACGTACGGCTTCACACACACACGCAACACACACAAATTAAGTATATATACAATTTTCCAGGGGAAACCATTTCTATTCCCTTCTTCACGGAGACATGGAAACCGGACAGCTTTTACAATAAAATAAAGGTGAACAAAAGTCTCGGGCTTCACACTTTATGCCTTTTAGGTAACTAAGTTAATCTATATATAATATGTTTTATTATATAATGTTTTTAGATATTCGTGTAAAGGAGCTTTCAGAGGAGGCCCTCTGCAGGTAAGCATTTTTTAATTGATTATCTGATTTTCTTAAATTTACCATTAATGTAACTGAGTTTACAGAGGTTTGAAGAACAAGTATGAACCTCCAAGGTATATGACTGTTAATACAGCAGTGGAGCAGCTTCTTGAGATTGAAGATCACCGTAAAGAAGCAGGTATTTCTCTCTCTCTCTCACACACACTATTTATATATATATCGAAAGCTTTGCTAGCCACGCATACACACACGTTCAAGCTTTAGAACATGTGCTTACATGCGTGCTCACACGATATGTGTTGTGTGTGTGTATTAGTGTGTTTTTATCATATGTATGTATATATATATATATATTGTTTTCTGTCTTGCAGTATATACAGAGGAGACATTAGCAGTGGGAATAGCACGCTTAGGAACAAATACACAGAAGATAGTGGCAGGAACGTTTAAAGAGTTGCTTTCAACAGATTTTGGACCCCCTTTGCATTGCCTTGTCATCACCGGACATGTTCATGACATGGGAAATGTTTTCCTTCTTTACTAATCACATATAATATTTAATCAATCTAATGTAATATTAATATGGTGTTATAAATAATATTCACTAATTTATTAATTAGCTAGATATATTAAGAATCAAAATTAATTTACATGGTGATTTCATATATAATATATATATGAAATCACCATGTATATTATTCTCTTCCTCATGGAACGTCATGCTAAAACAATTATGCACATGTTGTACGTGTACATGATGTTTGTAAAACAAATTACATTATTATAATTTATATTGACATTATATTAAAGTAATAATAAGTTAAATTGTACACATATTACTGTTTTATACATAACCGTGAAATGAGCAAATCTTGTGGCGTCACGTCGGTGCAATGTAGATTCTAGATTTTAAAATAATTTATTAAAATTTAATTAATCAAAATAATTAACTATGCACTAGTAAAAAGTGGACTTATTAAAGATTTCATGTTTAAATTATGTTGTTAAATTGTATACAATATAAATATTATATTTATATAATTCACATTAAAATGAAAACCTTTCATTGTTATAATATTTTAAGAGTATATTAAGATATCCCATGAATATACTAAAATATGCTGGTATTATTTGAAAATGAATGGCGCTGGATTTAATGAGAAAAAAATTCAAGGTAATTTAAAATTAAGGTTTAATTTGACTTTCAATTTATAAATATAAACATAGTATATACATATGTCAAACTAATAAATGCACATAAAAGAGTATATAAATATCATTATTTATGTAAATTAAAACATTATATATAACAAATAAATTAAAATATTAATCTTATAAACTAATTATAAATATTAAAAGACTTGTTGAAAAATTCCTATACTTTCAAGTTTGCATACATACACATTAAAACTATGCTAAATTAGTTAATTTCTAATATATTAATTAATAAACATACACATCCCTAGAGAAAATTGACTGTGGTATTTCATTATCCATTTAATCATTTAATTTATTTAAATTCATTAATTTATATTTAAATTAATAAATTAAAATAATTTCTATTGAATGTTACTATTTAAAAGGTTTTTGTAAGTAAATTACTAATTAATTAATTAATTTAACTTAAAGCATTTCTAAAGTTATTTAAATAAATTCAAAAACACCCATATGTCCGTACGAATTCGACCTTCCGTACCTGTTTGCATTTTGATAATATTCATGCTGATATAGAAATATATTGTGTAGATGTGTGTGTGCTTATATGTATACACATTTATAGTACTGTCGTACGCATATATATATATATATATATATATATATATGTTATATAATCTATGCAGATTAAAAAGATATCATCAGAAACACAATCATTAAGCTTCAGAGACCAACCACACACACATGCATTCTCAAATACAAATGTTTTATATGGTCTCTCTCTCTCTTCTCTCCACACACACACACACACACACACTGAAGCTATAAGCTTAGTGACGTGTTTGTGTGTTTTTGGTATATGATGGGAATGTAGCATGTATATCTGTGTGTGCTTGTGTATACGTGCGTACACATACGTATAATAATACATGCAACCATGGTTTTTGCTTATAAAGACGGTTCGCGCATGTACACGTGTGTGCGTGTGTGAATGTAGAAGAGAGATGGCCCTATAGACACTAATCTCATGAAATCACAAGTGTTATACCTTAAATAATACATACATAGATAGATACAAACACAAGAGTTCGTGTGTGTGTGTGTGTATGTGTGTGTATTCGTCGTGAAATATAAATGAATCATGAATAACATACTTACAAGATTAGTACTATTTTCAAGGCGAAAACAGAGCACCAGTCAGGGGCATTTGGGGCCTCCCTTGGAGTTTTTCATGTTGTTGTAGCACGGACAAGTCTCCTTGTTTCCATATGTACCCGGTGGCACACAGCTACACTTCCTGCAGCATATGTTGCAGTACTTAATACATCTGTCGTGTGCGTCCGCCTTAGAACACCTGTAGTCACACGCTGGCCCGCAATCTGCACAATATCACATGCGTGTAGAGAGAAAATTCTTAGTATTACTCTCTCTCTCTCTCTCTCACACACACACACACCACACACACACACACACACACCCACACACGCACGCACACACACACACATTTGATATATAATTATCTGATGTATCTAAAAACACAGATGCGCACGCAGCACACACAACACACCAAACTCATCTACATAAAAATGGATATGTCTTTTGAAATATATTGTGAGTTTTTATTCAAACTAAGTAATAAAAACGTATATAGAGAGAGAGAGAGAGAGAGAGAGAGAGAGAGAGAGAGAGGAGAGAGAGAGAGATATAAAGATCACTTACTTATATTGAGTAGCGAGCGGTTTGCAGAAGCCTGCAAAACGGAGAATTCAATTGATATATTGCCAAAATACGTCCTATACCAATTCCATCTCACTATATATGTGTCTCAAGACAGATAAATGCAACTATATACAATTTGATACGCTGAGGTTTGAAGTACCTGAACTCCAAAAATGAATTCTGCCTGAGAAAGAATAAGAAAACATGTTAAACGAAATATATACACACAGATACGCACGCATATACACCTGGAAGATAAGCAGGAAAAGCAAGAACACAAGCTTGAATGGTGACATGGTGAATAAAATAAGTCAGTAAATGCAACGGAAGAAGTCCTTAAATATACTGTTACAGATTTCTAAGTCTTATATACTTAGAAGAAAGTGTTAAAAGAATGTTAATTAAATATATGTTTACTAGAGAGTGGTTATACAGCTGTGATGCAGAGATTCTAGGACTCGTGTAAGCATCAAGTTCGTCCTATGTACAGCAACCTATAAAAGAGAAAAAAAAGAAGCTCAGAAATCTTGTGAAAGAATCGTAGTACACTTACAGATATACGTACATATATTCGGAGTATGTGTGCGTGGTGTGTTGTGTATGTGTAGTCTCTACATACGCACATAATGCGTCTGTGTGTATAAAAATCATCTGTATAACAACAATCATACAGACAATGACATCATTTTTGTCATATTGTACAGAACTCAAGGGCCCTCGACATGCAAAAGCGATGAATACAATTATACATTGTAAAGAATCACCTTTGCATGATCAAAGAACGAAAATGATTGCAGTTGCTACATGTATACATTCACATACACATATATACATTAAATATTTAGATATCTACTAAATACATCATTTAATCTCTTTAAACATAACGTTCTATATAAAAACATCTTCAAGTATATAACTAGTCGTATGCATATATGGCACATGACATACATGTAATTACTAATACATCTGTTTATCACAAATGTGTATGCTACACATCCATATGGAAACATTCTGCACATACATATATGTATACAAATAATGTGCTGGCATCTAGCTGGAAACCAAACAACTCTGATTGATTGATACATACCTTTTCGTGGTTGGTCAGAATCTTCGGTATGTGTTCACCTGACTCCCGCGCTCAATCCAAGCACTTCTTTTGAGGTAATGCTTTTGTCATTTCCATGGCACTCCCCGTGTTTTAGCTAACCACCACTGTCAGACAACATCATATACGTATTATTATATCAAGTATCATCATATTTGAAGCTTCTCGAGCTTGAGCCAGCATAAAAGTAGTGCTATGCAGGATCAAGCTTGAGAAGCTTTAAATCAACTTTAACTTACTTTTATAATACAATGCTATTATGCTAAACTACGTGTCACCTCACATACATATTCTCACACTCAGTGATGTGCCGAATAAGCACTTTAACACTGTTTATATATGTATTACATATATACATATTTAAGGTAGTATTTTAAACCTATGAGAGTGCGGTAAAGAATGGCTTCTAAGATAGTTATTTTCATTGTTCTTCTGTTGTTGCTATTGGGATGTGTTCATAGTGAAGATGATACTCATGTAAGTTCTTATATACAAACTCAATATGCAATGCATAACAAATTGTTAAATTCTCATTCAGCATATGCTATGTTACGTATTATGCATATACATGTCTACTTGGGCATTAAGTATATGTTATATACATTGCATATGTGTATATATGTATATGTGGTAGATGTGAATGCCTGTCTACATAAGCTAATTCAACAACATGCAGGCCATCGTCGGAACTGGAAGGAGCTTGCCTCAACATATCAGTAATGAATAATATAACATCTTATTAATATCATAACAATACTTATTGTGTTACGTAAGTTTTTTAAAGTATACCTTTCATATGCAGACTGTCCCTCCGCATGTAATTACCGCTGCTCCAAGGCTTCATTACACAACCGATGTATCAAGTACTGCAACATATGCTGCAGAAAGTGCAACTGTGTACCACCAGGAACTGCAGGTAACAAGGCATATATATAATGTGTGGGCGTATCATATGTGTGTGTACAAATACTGGCATACTACAGAGTATAAACAATATTAGACTAATGTATATGAATATGCATCTTACAACGGTAAAATACATAATACTATGCACCAGGAAATAAGGAGAAATGTCCCTGCTACAACAGTATAAAGAACTCCAAGGGTGGGCCAAAATGCCCGTGAGAAATTGGAAAGAAATAAAGAGAAGGAAGAAAACATTAATTAACAAAATCGTATGCTTATCATTTCCTTTCGTGTGTTGGAAAAACAAAAAAGGTACACATGTACATAAACTCGTCAATGTAATTACGATCCGCTCCGATTACTGCCATTAAAAGAACATTAGAACAATTTATATATATGTGAATCTGTGCTTGTTTCCTTAGAGAGAGAGAGAGAGAGAGAGAGAGAGAATGGCGTGTATACATGAGTGTACCTCATTTGAGAAGGTAAAGGAGATCATCTGCGACTTCAGTGAGCTTAACATCTTTTGATTTCTTAGCGTTTTCTGCAATTTCTTTGGCATCTAGATCCGCTGCCACGGACCTCATCAAACCGCTGTGTACGAGTGATCCTATTGCCACAAATGCAAAGAAGCGTATTTCATTGTCTTTCTCCTCCTCTCCACCTATCTGCAACAAAAAAGATCTCTGTATTACACGCACATACAGAGGTATATACATATACATATATGTAGAGAATGGAAAAAGGAGGACAAAGAATGAAAAAGAAAAACTCAACACTAATACCTACAGAACTCTCTCTCTCTACACACAAGCACGCACACACAGTAAGTTATCGTGTGAAAATGAAATAATTCAATACCTCCATTGCAGCAGAAAGAACTTGAAGCTGACCACTTTCATCCTTCTCGGCAATCATCCGCATAGCGTAACTGTAAGTCAAGCGAGTCAATGTGCGTACGTAGGTTCAAATTTGCATTTATATAAATAGTTTATATATATTTATATTCATCAAATGTAATAGACGTACTGCAACAGGAGAGTCACGTAGGCTAGGCGAACATGCTTGTTCGTGGAAGCTCTGATACCCGAGAAGAGATCAAGAATCTGCACAATGAATCATTAACAGATTATATTACTCAACGTACATAAGAATTGGTAATTCATAAGGAATTTTCAGTTGTGGTGTTATAATTGTGTGTCAGCTTATAATGTTCATTTGTACGCTCAAACACAGACAGCATATATCTATGTAATATATACAGATACATTTACCTCGCTTCTGTGCGTAGACAGCCATTTGTGGAAGAATTCAAATTTGAAGCAGTTCACAATCACATGTTCAGCCAGGAAAATAACCCCATTTGGAGCCTCGGGCGTTACGACAGAGTTCACCAGGTCCATCAGAACATCTGAAAATAAATCCCGGCATATTAGTGGTTTATTTCATTAACAAAAATAATCTATAGTAGCGCAACAACATCTACTACCGTAACATGTAGTGCGTGTGTGTGTGTGTGTGTGATAGAGAGAGAGAGAGAGAGAGAGCTCACCTCTCTCGGAGAAATACTTCGCCGCTTGCGGATGTAGTATGATAAGTCTCAGAGCATCCAATACTGTAGCCAATATGAGAAAGTTCGAAAAGTAATATAGAATAAGTACATAACTTAGACCTATATCATGTTGTATATGACATATGTTTAAACTATGTTTCAAATGATCAGACATGTCCCTGTATATATACATTTTTTATGCATATGTATGTGTACATGATTATACATACGATATGCTTATTTACACATACAATGATTAAATACCTGGAATGAGATTTGCAATGGGCCAGAAGAGGAGCTTTCCTGTCAGGATTTCAAAATCCGAGCCATCGAATATTCTCGAGGAATTTTTTACTCTGGCCATTTCTTTGACTTTGTCCAGTTCTTCAGCTGATAACCTCGGTTCAACCAAATCGTTAAAGTCCATTAACGCCTTAATTATTTTCTCGAATCGCTCGTCGGAATCAAACAGGAGAGTCGTTTTCTGCAATTTAAACTTAATATCAATACCAGTGGTACATCAACTATACATGTGCATACATAAATACATTCACAATAAAACTAACACGTGCACAGAAACCCACACATGCACAGTGCGCACACACAAAAAACTCGTACCGGCGGAATGTGCTTCAGTGTGTGTGTTGGGCTCTTCGCAGGTCTATTCATTTGCGGCTGAGTTGAGCGTGGAACGTAAGCACTTCCTGTTATAGCAAATTAACTAGGTTGTTTAGTGGTTATTCATTTATTAAATTAAATTGATTTGAATTAGTTCTTCAAAGAAGTTTCGACTGTCATATATAATATAAAATATGTGACTTTCCCTTCATAGTTCGATAAGTCCTGGGCTGTTGAGTTAACATCTACACGTGGGGCATATATGTGTACAAATGTATACCTATACTGAATTCTCTGTTGGGTTCTTGTATATTACCATTATAGTGTTCGTATGTACATGTGTATGTGGTGTTCTATTGACTGTATATCTGTTTCTAAAACATTAAATTTCGAGTGGCCTAGTCTAAATACATAAAGGGTATCTCTCTCTCTCTCTCTCTAGAGAGAGAGAGAGAGAGACGTGTGTATACATGCGTCAACAGATTATGGAACTAATATCTATTTACCTCCAGTGTAAGGATCGTAAATGCAATCATCCAGCTGCTGTTGTTGTCCCGTGTTTTGCAAAATAAAATCCACTATTTGCTGTTTGTAATGCGATTGAAGATTCTCCGTAAACAGCCACTGGTCAGCCACCGTGTAAGGATTGTCTGCGTGCAAAAAATCCAGTTGCATATATACAATAAACCACATTGTATGTACACTATTCTAGTCGTTTTAATATTATCTAGTAATGATGCAGGTTACCTCCTCTGTTATATGGAAGCTTTCTGGTGGGCATACCATCCCCGATATCAAGTCAAAAACTGCAGTCATGATTAACGCCTTAAAAGGATAAGTATATATAGAGGTACATGGATACGATATGTACACATGCACTAGTCATCGTTATACACGTACATACATGAACACGTACACAATCATATATATATATATATATATATATAATAATATATATATTATAAATATATATATATATATATATATATTATATATATATATATATATATATATATATATATATATGTGTGTTGTGGTGTGTGTGTGTGTGTGTGTGTGTGTGTGTGTCCAAAACTTGTGTATGCTTACGGCTAACAAGCACCTTATTCAGTTAATTCTACAACGTATTTAAATTTCTTAAAGAATTATAGTCATACGTAGTCGTACTCGACACCATTGAATGACTGGCCAGGTGAATTCTCCGGACCTTCAATAACTTCTCCAATCTATATCAAATAGTTGCGAATTACTTAATACGCTTCTGTTTCTTTTGTCAATATTAGAATATAGAATATCTTATTCAAGTATAAATGTAGACAGTACCTTATCCCATCTGTTTCTTTAGCTTCCAGCAATATGCCACAGCCGTATCTCCCTCACGGACAACTTTATTTTGCCCATTACTACGTCCTGAAGCATACAACATGTAAGTAAGTGTCTGTCTGTCTCTGTCTCTGTCTCTCTCCCTATATATATGTGTGTGGTGTGTGTGCGCGTGCGCGTGCGTGTGAGTGCACCTGGTTGCTGTAGGGCTTCTATTCCCGGTAGGTCAGACACCTTGACACCTCCTATAGTTTTCCTGTATTCCGATACAAAGAGAGTAAAATCATGAGTATGCATTCAGGGTATTTAACTATTACAATAAAGTATTGTAGTAAAGAGTACGGGTATTATGACTTAAGGAAAGCTAGAGACAAATAAAATGCCGGCAGTCAGAGTTCTGAGCTTTATTGCATTCCTAAATAATACAAGAGGGTGTGTAAAATATATAGAACAATGGTACAAATAGCCAGAACAATTTAACCTTTACCATATTATGATATTGAATTCATTATGTTCTGTTGTGTAAGAAATAATTTTTTTAGATTACATATATGGCAAAACGAATATAATATAAGTAGACTTACTTTTCTAGGTTCCTTTGACGAAACAGTTTCCTCGAAACTGGCGATTTCTTCGGGAGATGCATAGCGGCTAGGATCAGTTGTCCAGACTCTTGCAGTACCGTCAGAACAAGCAGTAACAAGATCCCCATTCGGAAGAAACTTCAAATCCCACACGCATCCAGGGTGGCCCAAGCTCTGAACGCATGTGCCATCTTATAAAAAAGTCCCTGTGTCAGATGTGCGTGTGCGTGTGCGTGTGCGAGAGAGAGAGAATTACTTTAATCCAGTGTATGTCTGATATGTATGTAATTATAAAACTATAAGATATATATGAAAGATATATAGCTGTATGTATGCAGATCGTATGCCCTATAGTATGTAGTATTTCTATGCTAAAGAAAGTATGATATATGTGTGTTTTCTGTGAGTGTGTGCCGATGCGGGCAGTGCTATACATAACTTTATAAATAATAGTTTGTTTCACAGAATTTTAGTGTATTTCTATTAGAGCTATTAGGATGGTAATGACTTATGTGTACGTAAGATAAATTTGAAATAGCTTACTTCTCCATATCTTGGCATAACCATCTTCACTCCCAGAAGCAATATCCCTGACGCATGCCCAGCAACGCTGTACACGATAGCTGTGTGACCCACCATCTCAAGCAGTTGCTCTCCGGAAAATGACCATAGTTTCACAGTGCTATGTAAGCACGAGAAAAAAGCTTAGCAAAAAGCATGTGTACCACACGCACGCATCCTCACACACACACAGAGTACCAATCGTGAGAAGCAGAAAGAAAGCCTACATTCGGCATGAGCGCAAGTCCCCTCACGGTATCTGGATATGAGAACATAAGAATAAATACAACTCCATGATACTCAAAATGAGTGTGAATATTAATCAATGTGATAATATTAACTTACACATGCACAGAAAACATGCTTATAAGTACACAAGTCAAGATGACAAACCTGTATGAGCATGATCGTCTTTGTAGGATGTAAGCCTTTCCAGAACTTTATTTTCATATCGCTGGAGCCTGGACACAATTTTACTTAAGCTTCTAAAACAGGATATATATATATATATAGTATAAATATGCACGTCTACACATACCCGTAACGAGAGTGCCGTCAGGAAGTAAGATAACTGCCTGTACTGGTGCAGTGTGCCCCTTAGAATGTCGCATTTTCCATGTATTTGCCATCTTCGGATAGTGCTGCACATATATGCTCGATATTTGTTCGGTAGCATTTATGTGTGTGGTTTATGCTTTACTCTACGATATTCAACCATGTCAAGATGCTAGCAGAGGACCGGCTGCGTACCTTACACAATATTATATAGACACATATGTAAATGATTAACCTGTCAATAGAGGCGGAGTAGATTTCGCCATCTTTGCCAGCCGCCACGCTTGTAACTTGTAAATCGTGACCTTTTAAGACCAGTGGATCGAGAGTCCATACAAAGACAAGGGTATCCATGCCACCAGACACCAGTGCTCCCTCGGGAATTGTGTCATTCGGTGGATACCACGTAACAGGCCCAACGAAGCTCCTGTGCCCCTCCAATGTGTTTGCTAGTTCGAAGTTGTGACTCTGCGCTTGCCGTTTCCAGACACGTAAAGTCCTGTCCCTTGACGCAGTCGCGATTGTCGATTCATCGCAGACACAAACTCCACGTACCTGTTATAAACATATACATTATAAATATAGGTATATAGTCTTAATAATTAGATCCAGTATATACAATGCATGTGCTTGTGTGTGCATATTATATGGAGTTTAAAAAATTGGAATTTTGGGACAATAAAAAATGATTTTTTTGAATGTGAGAGGTTTTGATATAAATTGAAACAGGTTTTTTTGTACAAGAAGGATAATGTAAGATAACCCTCATTTAAGCATTACGAAAAAACAAAAGAACATCTATAAACGAGCGAAAAAGAAAGATTTTGAACAAAAAAACATGAAAATCCACGAAAATCATACTGATAACATCAAATTTCACACATAAATCGGACAAATACTGAAAACGCAACAATTTGAATCAAGAACACTCAAAATCTACTATTCATGATATGAACTTACATCATCCTGATGCCCAATCAGCTGAGCGCTAAGCTTGTATTCCTGCGGCGCCCTCGTCGCCATAGCTTTCTTTTCGCTTCGCCTTCACAAACCTAACCCTAAACCCTGTAGTTCACACCAAGAATATTCTGTCAAGAAACACAAAGGCCAATATGTGCATGCCACGTATACAGAACCACGTCACCAGCATTTTGATAAACCCCTATAACAGAGTTTTAGGGCTCTTAAGGAAGACAATGGAGAGATCGTTGCTGGGTGTTTTTACTCTGTGCGTGTTTCTTTTGATCTCTGGCGGTGCCAATGCGCTCTATGATTCTAATTCTGATGTTCTTATTCTCAATCCATCTAATTTCAAATCTAAGGTTCGAACACTCACACACAGTAGTTTATGAATTTTATATTAATACACTAAACTATATAACTAGCTACATCAATATATATATATATATATATATAATATATATATATATATATATAATATATATATATATATATATATCCATTAACACCAATTATATCTCCTTATTTGCTCTAATACCTATATGTAATCTACTTATGTTTACCATATATAAAGCAATAGCAAAATTAGAAAGACTAATGTTTTGGTGTGACACTCATGATGTGTAATAATGACATGTTGAATTTAATAATAAAAAAATTATATATATATATATATATGGTTGTATATAATGAAACCTAATATGAATATATCTGTCTGTGTGCATATATATACACAGTTTGAAATCGACTCTAAAGCCTAGAATTTATATATGGGTAGCCTATTAATGTGAAATATGTACATGGTTTTATGATCTAAAGTATAATAAGTTAAACTTACCTATACATGGTAGTTCAGTTTATAATCACTTTAGAGTTATAGCATATATATGTATATATACTCTAAACTTTATGGTGCTTATATGTATATACTTATGATGAATAAAGTAACAATAACTACATTATATTACAGCATATAACGGCATTACACTTTGATCAGGTTTTGGATGTGAAAGGGGTAGTCTTGGTGGAGTTTTTTGCCAATTGGTGTGGTCATTGTAAAGCACTAGCACCTGCATGGGAGAAAGCTGCGACAGCGCTCAAGGGCATAGTTACTGTAGCAGCAGTTGATGCAGACACACATAGAAGTCTCGCACAGGTATACATGCACTACGTGCGTGTAATGGATAATCTCTGTTTAACTATATAAGTATACTTCGCAGTACTTACATTGTCAACAGATATTTAATGTGTGTGTGTGTGCGTGCGTGCGTATGTTCTATATTTCTTTCAGGAATACGGGATTCAAGGTTTTCCAACCATCAAAGTGTTTGGGGTGGGGAAATCCCCTATTGACTATCAAGGCCCGCGCGAAGCTAAACCAATTGTTGAATACGCAGTTCAACAGGTATTTGTATAGCATTGTTATTGTATTTTATTTAACTGCTATATGCTAATCGATATAGTATAAATCTGTGCTTCCACAGTATATTTTACACACAATGATAGCAACTATAATATTGAGGTGATAGTCCTAGGTATAGCCATATAATAACTACATGTACTACTACAAGATAGTTTTTTGAAATCTTTATATGTACTATACACTAGTATATTTATTATATACTTAATATAGTCGTATATTCCTTGCAGGCAAAGATTGTTGCATTAGATAGATTGAAGGGTAAAGGGTCTGGTGGAAGCAAGAAAAGTGAAGAAAAGGAGAAGGCATCGATAGAGCTCACACCAAAGAACTTCGAGGATCAGGTAGAATGTTATATCATGCTATGTCCTATAGATTATAATTGTATTATACCATGTTTAATCTAGTATTTATGTTACTTTACAGGTTTTGAAAAGTAACGATCTTTGGCTTGTGGAGTTCTTCGCACCATGGTATTCACATTGTCATATTAACATAATCATTGTAATGTTATATAATTCATATATGTACTTAAAAGGATAATTAGCTTTAACATGTGCGATTCTTGTCTCAGGTGTGGTCATTGCAAGAAGCTTGCACCAGAATGGAAAGCGGCTGCCAAGAGGCTCAAAGGCAAAGTCAAGCTTGGCCAAGTCGATGGTGATACTCACAAGGTGCATATGCTTGCGCACATGTGTGTGAGAGAGAGAAATGTATATACTAATTGAAATATGTTTGCAGGAACTTATGGGAAAATATGCGATAAAAGGATTCCCAACAATACTGGTGTTTGGAGCAGATAAGGAGAATCCAACAGTTTATGATGGTGCACGGGATGCATCAGCTATCGAATCTTTTGCTCTTCAACAACTAGAGAACAGTGGTGTTCCTCCAGAAATTGTAGAACTAACGGGACCGGTATGTGCGTTGTCTGTGTGTGTGTGTGTGTGTGTGTGTGTGTGTGTGTGCATATATCATTTGCTTATTTATAGTCTGTTATTTGTGTGTATGCGCTCGGGTAAGTGTGCAAAAGAATATGTATACGGGTCCATATGAATGTTTACATTGTTTATAGTCATCATTAAACTGTTTTACAAGACAATGTTGTAACTCAAACATAGTTGTATAGGTTATATATTTTGACTATAAATGCAGGAAATTATGGAAAAGCATTGTTCTTCAGCAGGGATATGTTTTCTGACATTTTTACCGGATATTCTCGATTCTAAAGCAGATGGTCGCAACCAATACTTGGATATTCTCAAGCACGTAGCAAAGAAATTCAGGACACAACCTTATGGGTAAGTTCAGTACACACACGCATATCTACATATACACTAATATATATATATATATAGAGAGAGAGAGAGAGACACACACACACACACACAAACGTTTGCAGATATGTATGGGCTGAAGCGGGAAAGCAAGCATCACTTGAGAACTCTGTTGGAGTCGGTGGATACGGATATCCCGCCCTTGTTGCTTTGAACGTCAAAAAAGGCGTATATCTCCCTCTGAGAAGCGCATTCGAGCCAAATCCTGTCCTGTAAGCTCTCTCTCTCTCTCTCTAATATATAGAGGTTCATTTGTTTTGTGTATAGGGAATTTGTGAAAGAAGCAAGCAGAGGTGGTAAGGGAAATCTTGCTCTAAGGTCCGAGTATGTCGTGGCTAAATCTGAGCCGTGGGATGGCAAAGATGGTGAGCCCGTTCCAGATGAAGAGTTTTCTCTGGACGAGTTAATGACCGAGGAGAGTGAGAGTAAAGAAGAGCTATAGGTGAACTTATATGCATCACATTAGTTTTGTATAATTAGCCTTTACCTACTTCATTTAAGTTATTTGAGTTTGTTCATATAGTTTATAGGTTTAAGAATACCACTTTAATAATAATAATAATAATAATATCAAATATATTAGTATACATATATCAGTGTTCATTTGATCTACATTCTTCTAGGTTTATGTGTGTAAGCAAGTTGATTCTACTATATAAAATTTTATAAAGTATATTATATTTTTATATATAACGCGAGTCTAAGCTAGGTTTTCACTCAAGTAATTATTATTAGTCTTGACACTATCTTTTAATATTATTAGTTTTCATCTTTCTTTTTTTTATTATATATTTTTCATATTTAAGGGTCATTTATCAACTATATTATATTATTACATATTAAGTTTGTCTTGAGGATATTAATGTGTAATGAATCATTTATTGTAATAGAGTCTTGTTAGTTAAAAATCAATATGTTTTATAAGTTTGTTTTTGATGAAAATAGAACTTAAGTTTAGCTCAATATTAAATATAAAAATTTCTTATTAATTAAAAATGCAAAAGGCCAATTGGTATTATATAAATAACTTGTGTAATTAAATAACACATGATTTATCCAAGTGACTATCACTCAATATATTTATCATATTATATTAATATAATTAATAATACTAATGTTAAATGATATTAATTACTATTAATATTAATTATATATATATATAACTTTAAGATAATATCAATGTTAGCATTAATGTTTTAATGTTACATGTACTTGGCTTAAAGGATTTACTTAATTATGAATTTTAGTATATTTAAAAATAAAAGTATTATTTTGATCTTTGGTTATGATTTAACGAAACTCTCTTCACAATAATTGGTACTCATAATTTTATGGCTATCATTTTCTCAATACTTGCATTAACAAACATGATAGTGTATGTATGGTTATTAAATGTATAAAAAAAAAATTATTTAATATAATTAAATAAAAATACAAGAACATGTATTATAAAATATATACTAGCTGCACTTTTTAATTTATAAATCATATATGATGGGACTTTAAATTTATTAAAAAGTTTATGCAAGTTTTAAATTTAATTCATTTATTTTCTTAACTATTCTATTTTGTACACGATGATTAAAATGCCATGTCATAAAGTCATTTTTGAAATTAATTTTCAAGATTTATTCACTTATGTGAAACTCATTAAAATGAATGTTCACCTCAATCCTATTTAAATGCACTGAAAATTAATTCAAAAAAATAAAAATAAAAATTTAATTGTTGTGTAGTAACTATGCTAAAGAGAGTTAAAATAAGTTAATCAAAATCAAAACTTATATATGTACACGCACATGTAATTTCATAATAATATCATGTGTACTTAATAAATATCATGTACTTAAATAAAATCTCTTTTTATGAAATGTAAAACATGTCATTGTAGATTATGTATTTTTTTTTAAAATTATTGAGTCGTTATTTAAATGTATGATGTATACATGCATGGGATTTATGCATAGCCACCATGTCATGTAAAATACTCATGCATACATGCATACACTATTCATCTTGCATACATGGTCCATTTTTTAATGTTCATTTTATGAACTAGTTAATTCATAAAGTAAGATGAATTTCACTTCGTGAATTAACATTTTATTTATTTATTTATTTTTTATTATTTTTTTAAATTTTCAAAAAAAATAAAAAATGTTATGATTATCTTTTTGTTATTATTGTAAGATTTGAGTTAATTCCTTGCATTTAAAATTAATTTATTTCTCAGGCTATACAATGCAAGTACATATAATAAGGTGCCTTTGAAGGTCATAATAAGGGAATATAAAGATAAGACTCATTTAATTTTATATGTATTTATGAGATGATAATTTTTTATTAATAAGATTACATTAAATTATAAATTCTTGTAACAATTTATATTTTAAGTTTGATTTAAAAATATATAAATTTTATATTGATATTATAAAATCTAAAGTTTCTAAGAGCTTAAAACTTCATTTCATGAAACTTGAGTTTTATTTTTTTAAGAACTTTAAGTTTCACTTCGGACATTTACTTTATAAGGTTTAAATAATGATCGTTGATTTTTAGTTTAATTATTAATAATAAAAATGCATTAAATTATTTTTATATTTAATAATGTAAAACTCAAATGGAATAAAAAACAAATTTTCAAATATTATTTGCATTGTTGACCCAAATACTAAAGTGGATCACAAAATAAAATTATTTATTACATGAACTATTCATTCATAAAATTTTTTAAAAAGTTTTTAAAATCTATTAATAATTATTCATTTATAAGAAAAACATATTCTTATATATTTATTTACGCTAAGTGTCATGAAATGAACTTTACATTTGATAATTGTATCATTTAAATTGTTTAAATTTAATTACTAACATAACAATTAAACAATTTTACTCAGTAAGTTATGAATTTAAATTCAACTATTAAAGTTTTTTAATGCATCAAATAACTCACAATTTTATTACACGTTGGACTTGCAAAAATACATTAAACTCAACGTCTGAATTAGATGAAGATATACATATAAAAACGTGGACGGGTTATATGTGTCCACAACATTCCAATCTCAAGTCGTTATAACAAGAATTCATTAGTAAACTCACATAATTTCAAAAGTATATTTAAAAAAGCTTTAAAATTAAAAAAACTTACTAAGTCATTGAAAATAAAAACTTTTAAATAAACACATTTTCATGTATGAATCACTTAGTAATATGTCTCATTTTATAAATCACAATGTAAAATAACAATTATTAAATACTTTGTTAGTTGTTTAATTTAATGGGAGGGACAAACATCTGTGTGATGATTATGCCATGGCCATGCTATATATAATAGTGCATTTAATAATATTTAACCGCAATTTAAAATTTGTGATTTGTTAATTTGATGTAATACATCATCACTTTTAATCAACACACTGTGGTGTTCTTTTAACAGTAAAACTACATGAATACATACATACATATATACATACATATATATATATATATATATATATATATATATACACACACACGCACACGCACAAGTGCGAATATGCACTATGTATAAATATACATACATAAAAACAATTTTAGAAGTTTAACTAAGGTGGAGTGAAGCATATGGGGATATAATGAAAACTAAAATCATGTAATATACAAAACTATTGAAATAATAAGTAAAAGTTTGAAATACTATAGATATTTAAATAAAAATAGGAGTAGGAGATACGTAATATATTTATATAGCTGGAAACCTTTATTGGTTGTCACATAGTTTAGCGTTTTCTTCTACTTTAACGTCAGGTTCAGATTCCTTGCTGAAAGGAAAACATGATGTAAGTCCTATTCTGTTATACACAGAAGGCCCCATGTGCTATAAATATCTACAACACAAAGGACATATAATGCATATACACTCTCACACACACACGCATGTGCATACGTATATACATGATAAAGTGTACGCATTAGATATATAAATGTATGTATTTGTATGTATGTATGTATTGCATACTTACAACAGCAGAAGAACAGGTAAGTTGGATTTTGATGTTCAATCAACAAGGCATCAGAATCACGGTAGTTGATACATTCAAATGCAAATTGTCTTGGACCACTGTACCATGTAAAAAAAAAAAATTATTTATTTTTATTTATATATTCTTTTATTCGGTGTACGATAGTTTCTATTCGTTTGTATCATTCTAGCTAGAAGCACGCATCTGCTTTTCTTTTCTTAATTCATTCATCTGCTGCAATGTAAGATATGTGTGTGTGCTCGTGCGTGCGCGTGTGTTGATATTGTATTGCAGATCATGAGTGAAGAAGGCCGTCCACTCTTGGGTGACAAACGAAGGCAGTGCTCTGAACTCACTGATGAAAACACACATATTTTGTCACTCACACCATCTGCTGCTTTAGCAAGAAAGGTATAATAATATTGATATTTATTTAAATATTTAATTTTAATAATTGTAAATTTTGTTTAGGTTGGTGCCGAGTTTATTGGGACATTCATTCTGATATTCGCATGTGCTGCAACACCTATTGTTAATAAACAAATGGGAGGTCTTTCAGTTTTTGCATTATCTGCAACACCTGGTTTCTCCGTTATAATTATCATATTTGCTACTGGGCATATATGTGGAGCTCATCTTAATCCTGCTGTTACCATAAGCTTTGCCGCTTTAGGACGATTTTCTTGGTTCCAGGTAATCTCTCTCTCTCTCTCTCTCTCTCTCTCTCTCTCTCTCTCTCTCTCTCTCGTGTGTGTGTGTGTTCTCTCTCTCTCTCTTAAAGAATGATCGATGTTTATACTATTAAAGTGTATCATTTTCACTGAAATATATTTTTATTAATGAATTTGACTATGCAGGTTCCCATCTACATTGTTACGCAAATATTAGGATCTGTTCTGGCATCTTTTGCACTCAAGGCGATATACTATCCCGATATTGTTGCTGGAGTGACTGTTCCTGCGGGCTCTAACTCGCAGGCTTTCGTCTTGGAGTTAATCATATCATTCATTCTCATGTTCGTGGTTACTGCTGTATCTACAGACAGTCTTGCAGTAAGTAGATGAGAGTGAGAATAGACAAACACAAACACACACGCACGCATACACACACACACACGTATCTAAATTTATGCAGGCGGGAGAATTAGCACCAATAGCAGTAGGGACAACGGTTTTCCTCAACAATCTGGTTGCAAGGTTTGCCAAGGAACATATATATGTATAGTTTTACACACAGACACATTGATGTTTTGCAGTCAAGCAACAGGAGCATCTATGAATCCAGTGAGAACTTTGGGACCTGCGATTGCTTCTGGAAACTACAAGGGTCTGTGGATATATTTCGTTGCTCCAGTTATCGGCTGTCTTTCAGGAGCTGGGGGTTACACTTTGGTCAGGCTTACTGCCCAAACCAAGCCCATTAATTAGGCATTTATTATGCCTATCTGATTAATATAATGGATATATGCAAATCTCGATATACCCAATATAACGTGCGTGCGTGCGTGCGTGCGTGTATAACGGACCAACGATGTCAGTCTTATCCTACGAACAAGCATGAGTCTGCCCATTACCGTAAAGAATGAAGACTGTTATCAGCGCACCTGCTTCCTTAGGTTGCTGCTCCACTGCTGTATTAAGTTAATACTATTAACAGTTATATACCTTGGAAACACATGCACACACACACGTATCCACGTGTATATGTGTGTGTATCTATGTATAAAAACATGATATATCTACACGCGTATACATATACACCGAGCGCACACACATAATAGTGGAGCACTTCAACTACAAGGTGGATTTTCTTGGAACTAATTAAGACTTTTATTTAAATCTTTTATTTTTCTTAATTAAATTAACTTAATAATGAAGTAGCACATATATTTAAAATATCATCTCTTAATTATGGGTCTCTTGAAATGTCATATGCTTTGCATTAAAATAAAGATTTTAAACTATATACATTATTTTGCATAGACTTAATTAACAAGATGTTCATTCACAACCTTGTATTTTTTAATATACCAAGTTAATAATTAGTAGGTGATTGTTATTTTAACTTGAATATTATATATTATATTTTCATGTTTTTTTCACCTTATTATATTAATTTTTAGCATAGATTTTATCCTCATTAAGAAGACATATTATTTTTCATATAATATAAACTAGAATGGCCCCCTAATAGTTTAGGCTAATTGCAGGAAGGTGTTCTTCCAGCTAATGCAAAATGGTAATATGGGAAGAGACTTACCACCGTGAAAAGGCAAAGACTCCACTTGTAAATAAGATCCCTGGACCCAGTGCCTATGCACTACCCAAGCACGGAGCTAATAGTTTGGGCAAATCGTACTCACGAATGATCTTTATGAGGATGTGGTTTTGAAGACTATTGCAGCTTCATTGAATGCACAACCTATCACAGTAATGAAGGCTGCTTTGTCTATCATTTGGATCTCCATTGTTGAAAAAGATTACAGGGTTGAGTATGTTTAGGGTTTAGGGTTTTAGGTTTAGGGTTTAGGGTTTAGGGTTTAGGGTTGGGTTTAGGGTTTAGTGTACCAGGCCATGCAAAATGGTAATATGGGAAGAGACTTACCACCGTGAAAAGGCAAAGACTCCACTTGTAAAAAGATCCCTGGACCCAGTGCCTATGCACTACCCAAGCACGGAGCTAATAGTTTGGGCAAATCGTACTCACGAATGATCTTTATGAGGATGTGGTTTTGAAGACTATTGCAGCTTCATTGAATGCACAACCTATCACAGTAATGAAGGCTGCTTTGTCTATCATTTGGATCTCCATTGTTGAAAAAGATTACAGGGTTGAGTATGTCAACACTAATCCACCATCAACTATACAATGCTTGCTGAAGCAATATAGATGCAGCAACACAGTGGAATCAAAGTTTGAAAGGTAATTAAATTGCTATGTGAATAACTTATGTTCTAGGTATTGCATGCAGCTGTCAAGTATGGAAGGAAGATATTTTATCAATTCTTCAGAGAATTTCACATCTAGAGAGATAAGAAGAAAAGAACAACTACAAAAGACACTGACACAAGGCTTGCTAGTGTATAAAAACCACCACATATGAGAATACATTATTATCTTAAAGCAACCTTTCAAGATAATATTTGAACAAGTGTTTAATCAGAGGGTGTAAAAGCATTTAGTTTGTGAATTTAACAAATAAGGACCTAGAGGAGTACATGAAAGATATAACCGTAGTACAATGAAAAAGACAATGAATATACAATTTGACATTGAGAAACTAAAAGAGCATTTTGACAAGTAACAAGCAACATTGAGGCATTGCCAAATGATGATGGGTGGAATCCAAATGATGCATTTATGATGATGGGTGGAATCCAAATGATGCATTTGCTCGTGTTTTTGAAGAAGAGACTACACAAATATTATCATAAGCAATGCATTATGGAGAATTGGAATTGAAGAAGAGACTACACAAATTATGATCATACAATATCAACTTTAAGAAAGGGTGTACTCTTTGCAGTGTTACTTCTTTTGTTACGATGATAACAACAACATAAATCATATAACTGTTTGAATTAATTTGACACAACAGCTTTACAATGTTGGAAAAAGGACTATCCAATATAAAATAGAAACTGGAGTAGTACATGAGGCTGAAACATTTCTTAACATTAGCATATGCTATTATAAGTTATAAGTCACAAGATGCAATCATTACAACGATAACAATGATTAAATGTATGTTATATTTCAAGTGTATACTATATAAAACTTATTAGTCATAAAATATATATTGTGTGTGTTTTCATTCTATTACATTTGTTTTTCTTTTTAACTTTAAATTTATAATTTGTGATGTGTTTAAAGTATATGTATAGCACATGTATTAAAATGCTTGAATATATTTTAAATAAATCATTTCAAACATGTTATGCTTAAGTCTTTTGTAAACTTTAACTAAATTATTGTAATCATAGTTATGAACACGAACACGGAACACAAACATGAACACTAGCCTCAGATTTCAAAAACCCGACCATAGAACACAATCATGGTTCGCAATGGCTCACAAATATTCTAGTGATTATTCTAGTAATATGCTATTTTTAAATTATATTATTCTAAGAATGTGCTATTTTTTAATTATATTATTCTTAGTATTTTTATTTGCACATAAACTATTTCACTCCTATAAACTATTTAAATATCTTGCATCTCGTCGTCATCTTCAACCTCACGATCTCCAATTGGTTTTCCCCTTGCTCTCAAGAACATTTACCTCATCACCATCACGAAGAAGGATGCTTTCGCAGTATGCTGGATTGCTGCGCCATGCTTGTTGTGCCTTGGATTGTTGTGTGCGCCCTGAATTGCTGTGTGATGCCGTGGCCCTAGAAAGAATATTTTTCACAAGTATATTCAATCGAGAATATTTTAAACAGTGTTTCATGTTACAAACACGAGATGTGATCCTGGCCGTGGTCATTGGGATCACGGCCCGTGTTTATAATATGAAACACTGTTCACAAACACAGTTGTGGGAACATAACCCATGGCCGTGTTTGTGAAACACAGTGAACACGGTTGGGATCCCGGCCGTGTTTCGTAACTATGGTTGTAACTAATGCATCAATTTTTACTTAATGGTTTTGCAAATGAACTTAAATGAAATTTAAATGTATAGTTATGGAACTAAAGAAGGTATTAACGATTATGTTTATGTAAATATGATTACATTTATTCGCATAGACATACCAATGCTTATTTTTAGGTGCATAATTGGCATTTTAAATGCTAATAATTTTATAATGTTTATGCATTTCTAAGGTTTTAAATAAAATTATACATTTAAATTGCCAATTTTGCACCAAAAAATAATTAAGACATACATCGTATAAGTCCACATCTATACATAATTCATATTTGCATAACACAACTACAAGCACACACACATCATATAAAATACATGTGAAATATTTTTTAAATGCAATGATTATAATATTTCTTAAAACATGATTTACAAAATGACACGTGGCATTCTTAAAGGCTTTATAGCATATGTGTTATAGGAAAACCGCAACAGTAGATCCCTCTATTTCACCAGGAGATTTCGTTTCCTTATGGTGGTTTCATTCTCGTCCGTTACGGGATCTACCGTGGGATCCAGGGGAAACGCAATGGTTCCTTTTTGAGAAGAGCTTTTTTGAATACACTCCTAAAATAGGACGGGATTCCATACGCTTAGGTACACCTGACACAAAGGTTGTCACCCGTATGGCTTTACAAGGTTTTACTCGGCAACAAGCCCTTTCCATTACCCGGAAATGTGGCAATCAAAGCTTACTGCGAAGCAAAAGTTCTTTAGCTGGCTTTTGCTTCAGGACAGTGTTCCAGTTGGCGCCATTGTAAAGCCTGTCCCTCTTTCCTGTCCCTTGTGTGCGGATCCCATTGTAGAAACAGAACTTCACCGGTTTTGGGAATGCCCATTTTCGGTATCTATTTGGCGGTCTACTATTAGAATTGTTAAGTTGTTAGGCTATCATGAAGCTATCCTAACTTGGTCAGTGGCTAAGTATGGGTGCAATTCTCCACGGGAAACGCCAACATCTGCTTGGATAATTGCGCTTCCGTCTACCATTTCTTACGTACAAGTACAAGTTTCTTCGACCATACAGCCGATGCCCTTGGAAGTATGGTTACTTTTACGTATTACAACTATATATCACTTGTGGGTGCATCGGAATAATGTGAAGCACAGACAGGGTGTGCCGTCCAGGGAGGGGTTGATAACTGCCCTTTGGACGGATCTAATTTCTTATCTTTCTAGTAGATGGAGGCATTTGATAGGAGGCCGAGAAGAAATACGACAACAGTTCTGCACCACTTGGTTAAGTACTGCGACTTTTGGCAGATTACGGAATGATGGTTCCTCGATTACTTGGTTCTGGCAACCACCACCAGCTCTCTATTGTTGATCGGTTGTGTTAGTTTTCAGCTTCCACCATGTGACAGTATCCCGGCACAATGATAGACCGGTAAAGGGTCTGAAGCATGGAAAATGGAGGTATTTCAACGAGGTCCAAGGGGCAGGGGTGACTTCAGAGTATTAGCTATGTACTTGCTTGTTTTGCTGGTTTAAATCAATTACTGTTATATATGTGTTTATATGATGCATAAAAGAGGACCCAATATACACATATGTGTATATTCAATATACATATTGTATTGTATAATACACACAACATACATATAATTATATATATGCATATAATCAATGTATTTATATTATGGTATATATGTCATTTATGTGTCATATAGAGTCTATATATTACACATGCCCAAAAAAGAAGCAAATTACTTGGGCATGTGTATCTTGCATGTGGTTTTGTTGTTATTATGTTTTTGCTAGAATATAGAATTTATATAGGTTTTCTATTGAATTTGAGCGATCTTTAGAGTTGTTTGGTGATGCCAACAACCACCACTTTCAAATTTTTTTTTTAACTATTATTTTTTATCCATTACTACCATAAGATTATTTCATTTCGCTCTTGTAAAACGTATGTACATATTATTTTAGTATACACTTCAATTGAATATAGATATGCATATGTAGTAACAAATTCTCTCTCTCTCACAACACACATCATATATAAGAGATTGTAAATATATACAAAACAAATGCTTGTACGCAGAAGTTGGGTATATTATATACATTCATGATATACTTATATATTTCATAAAATATCAAAATAGATGCGAGTGAAAATTCTACTTATATATGGATATCCCTAAAAGCTCATGGAATATTCCGCGGGACAACATGATACTCTGATTAAACTGAGCTTTAATTAGCGTTGTATTGGGAGGGAGTAGTAAAAAAGGCCTGTGGCTTGTAGTGAAGTAGGACTGTCCTAGCTACATTGGGGCCAAGTGCCATCCCTCTCATGCGGTCCATGATAGAAGTTGGTGCATTACTAGTATGGTGGCATTGAGTCGCGGGTTTGATTCTAGGGTATTGCACACTACCCACCCCTTGCAACATTATCTTTTCAGCCCTTCTTTCTCGTTGCTTATGCATGGGTTAACAGAGTGACATTGTGGCTCTGCCCATACTCAAAGGGGCCTCAAGTGGGCGAGGTTGACGCGATAAGTGGATGCACCACGGAACTGGCACATGCGGGAGATATGTAGGCAGGGTGAGATTTAGTGGTTGGGCACGGCGCTGAAAGAACAGATATAGAGTATAGATCAGACTTCAGAAGGTCGGGAAAGAGTAAGGATGGCAAGGTATGTAGCATGTAGAACTGCGGATCCCATCCATAGAAATAAAAGGAAAAGACTAAGATAACATGTAATATGGGTATAGCACTAACACATACCCGTAATAAGGGTATAGCATATAACAGACCCGTAATAAGGGTGACAGACAATACAAACCGTAATAAGGGTGACAGACTCACAGACAAACCCGTAATAAGGGTTAGACAAACCGTAATAAGGGTGACAGACAAACCCGTAATAAGGGTGACAGACTCACAAACAAACCGTAATAAGGGTGACAGACTCACAGACAAACCCATAATAAGGGTGACAGACTCACAAACAAACCCGTAATAAGGGTGACAGACTCACAGACAAACCCGTAATAAGGGTGACAACTCACAAACTAGAAACCAATCCTCAGATGGTCAAACGGGAGTGAGAAGAGAAAAGATATAGCAAGTAGTACTGCAATCTCGATGCAGTAGAAATGAAAAGAATAAGTAAGATACCATAGAGAAAGTAAGAAGAGTAAAGATATAGTATTGTAGATCTCGACGCAGTAGAAATCAAAGAATCAAGTAAGATACCAAAGATAGTAGAAAGAGAATAGATATAGCAAGTAGTACTGCGGATCCCGAACGCAGTAGAAATGAGAAGTAGAAATTCAAGTAAGATACTGAAGAGTGAGAGTAAGAGGAGAGTATATATTGTCAAAACATAGTACAATATTCATATACCCCGGGATGCTTTCCTACCCCTAACTTCATCTATTTATACCCACACTTCCAGTCCAGTACATTCAGTTATCGTAACTTCCTTTGAATCTTATCCAGTTGGTTGCGTAACTTCCTTAATGTCGTTATGATAACTGCTCCCTTAGACGTAATACGCTGATACTGGAGCTGCATATTCGGTTCCCTCTGGCACTGACGTATTCCGGTTCCCTCTGGCACTGCCGTATTCCGGTTCCCTCTGGCACTGCCATTTTAATTCTATGTTCTTCTCTAACTCTCGTATTTTCACTATATATATTGTTTTTGGTAGTTTCCCATTATACTTTCCTAATGAAACATGTGTAAACTTAGAAATTCTATGATGCCTAAATACTACTCTAACACTCACAAAGGGAATGTCATTGGTGGGGGCAGCAGCCATGGAACTCGGTCTGGCGCAGCTGTCACGACCCGATACATGATACATGATACGGGATACAGGATATGCCTGCAAGATATTCCTACAGGATATGCTACAGATATGCCTAGAGGATAAGGTACATGTGGACTCGTTTTAGCCTTTGCATGCATATAGCCACTTTTAGATGCATGCAACCACTTTTAGCACTCATGCCTAGATTAGTTCTTGGAATTGTGAGCATAAAAGCTTCGACCTAATTGTGTACAATCAATTACTATCAATACCAGTCTTTTTACGATCAATCTTGTCTTGTTTGTTCTTGTCTTGCTCTTTGCTTCCTGTTCTCTCTTTGTCTCACTCCTGGATCTTGTCCTGCTCTTGTCTTGCTCCTAGATCCTGTCCTACTCTTGACTTTTGAGTTCTTAGCTCCTGTCCTGCACCTTGTCCTACTCTTGAGTTCCTAGTTCTTGTTCTGCTCCTTGTCCTACTCTTGACTCCTGAGTTCTTGGTTCCTGTCACTCCTGAGTCAAGCTTTCTTATTCTCGGAATCCTACTCTCTTCCTTGTTCCTAGATTGTGGCTTGATAGCAGCAAGTGGTGAGACTTGCCGAAAATAGACTGCCCATTTGTCCAATGCCCACGGATGCTTTGTAGCTCAACCACAATTCAGTGGATATGAGTCCCCACCATAGTTGAATGGATATGGATTCGCATAGCATTGCCCACCTCTCAACAAATGCTTCTGGAGTGTGTCGTCCCGTGGAGGCTAGAGCCTTGTTGCCCTAAGTGCATGCTCATGGAATATCCCTTGAATGCTGCCCCAAATGTTCTTAGAATATCCCTTGGATGGTGCCCTAAACGTTCCTAGAATATTCCTTTGATGCTAGATGCTTTGAAGTGCGCCTTAGTAGATATTCTTAGAATATTCCTTGGATATGCCCTAAAAGCTCCTAGAATATTCCTTAGGACAAAATTGGCAAGTTCTGAACTTGCATGCCCTAAAAGGGCCTAGGGGGTAGATATTCCTAAAAAGGGCAAGAGCTCTGTTGCCCTAAGTGCATGTATAGTTAGTCTAGGTTCTCACACATGGCATGTAATACCTAAATGTTCCTAGAATATCCCTTGGATGGCGCCCTAAATGTTCTTAGAATATCCCTTGGATGTCGCCCTAAACGTTCCTATAATATTCCTTGGATGCTAGATGCTTTGAAGCGCGCCTTGGTAGATATTCCTATAATATTCCATGGATATGCCCTAAAAGCTCCTAGAATATTCTGGGACAAAGGAATTGGCAAGTTCCAAACTTGCGTGACCTAAAATGGCCTAGGGTATTTTGGAGAATTCCACAGATGAATGCTAGATGTTTTGAAGCGCGCCTTGGTAGATATTCCTATAATATTCCATGGATATGCCCTAAAAGCTCCTAGAATATTCTGTGGGACAAAGGAATTGGCAAGTTCCAAACTTGCGCAACCTCAAATGGCCTAGGGTATTTTAGAGAATTGCAACCTCAAATGGCCTAGGGTATTTTAGAGAATTCCACAGATGAAAGGACAAAGAAGTGGCCCATACAAGTTTCGAACTTACGACCTTCGCGTTATTAACACAACATTCTAACCAACTAAGCTAATGGAGCTTAATTAACTTTGTATTAGGAGGGAGGAGTGAAAAGGCCCACTGCTTATAGTTAGATTGTGGCCAAGTACCATTCCTCTCGTGCAGTCTACGATAGAAGCTGGTGCATTACTAGTGTGGCAACATAGAGTCGCGGGTTTGGTTCTAGGGTATCGCACACTACCCACCCCTTGCAAAACTATCTTTTCAGCCCTTCTTCCTCGTTGCTTATGCGTGGTTAATGGAGCGCTCTGCCCATACTTAAAGGGGGCCTCAAGTGGGCGAGGTTGACGCAATAAGCGGATGCACCATGGAACCGGCACATGCGGGGAGATATGCAGGTGGGGCGAGGTTTAGTGGTTGGGCACGGCGCCCACAAAGGGACGTCGTTGGCGGAGGGGCAGTAGCCCTGGGACCTGGTGTGGTGGCAATGAGTGGTGGGCTGGAAACAAACCGCCCTTCCGTCCAATGCCCACGGATGCTTTGCAGCTCCACCACGATTCAGTGGATATGAGTCCCCACCACAGTTGAATGGATATGGATTTGCATAGTGTTGTCCGCCTTGCAACAAATGCTTTTGGAGTGTGCTGTCTCATGGAGGCTAAAGCCCTGTTGCCCTAAGTGCATGTTCCTAGAATATCCCTTGGATGCTGCCCCAAATGCTCCTACAATTATTCCTTGGATGCTAGACACTCGGTAGATATTCCTAGAAAGGGTAAGAGCTCTGTTGCCCTAAGTGCATGTTGCCCTAAGTGCATGTTGCCCTAAGTGCATGTTCCTGGAATATCCTTTGGATGGGCCCTAATGTTCCTAGAATATTGCAAGTTTGGAACTTGCCCCTGCAGAATATTCCATAAGCTTATTCTGCGGATGGAAGGACCAAAAAGTGGAACTTGCGACCTTCGCATTATTAACACGATGCTCTAACCAACTAAGCTAATGGGCCTTAATTAATTTTATATTGGTGGAAGCTTATGTGTTTATTCATGGGGCATCTACAAGCACACTCTTCCTAATTTTGCGTCTACGTTTGTGTCCTAGCCGCCTACCTATCTCTACTACTTTAGCGAAAATTGTATATACAAAGCACCACGTCATCCTCCATGTCAGCCTCCACATCATCCTCCACGTCATCCTCCCCATCATCTGCCACATCATCCTCCACCTCATCCTCCCCATCATCTGCCACATCATCCTCCACCTCATCCTCCACCTCATCCTGATTGCAATGTCATCCAGCCATGTTGGCTATCCCTATGGACTACTCTGGAGTGCACTAAGGAGCTCTGTAGCTTCGTTCTAAATCCTCTACTCCACATGGGCAATCCAGCCTCAAGCCAATCTTACTCTTCTCAGTCAGGTTCACACAAGGAAAATCATCCTCAAGGAGGATCCATAGACTCTACCATACAATCCTACTTAGACGACTAGAGTTGCTCCTTCACACTGGGACTAGTGCCAAATTTTTAATTTTGTATTAGGAGGGAGGAGTGAAAAGGCCCGTGGCTTGTAGTGAAGTGGGACTGCCTTGGCTAGATTGGGGCTAGGTGCCATCCCTCTTGTGCGGTCCACGATAGAAGCTGGTGCATTACTAGTGTGGCAGCACAGAGTTGCGGGTTTGATTCCAAGGTATTGCACATTGCCCACCCCTACAACACTATCTTTTTATCCCTTCTTCCTCGTTCCTTATGCGTGGGCTAATGGAGCGCTCTACCCATATTCAAAGGGGGCCTCAAGTGGGCGAGGTTGACGAGATAAGCAGATGCACCACAGACCTGGCACATGCGGGGAGATATGTAGGCGGAGCGAGGTTTAGTGGTTGGGCACAACGCCCACAAAGGGACATCATTGGCGGAGGGGCAGCAGCCTTGGAACTAGCGTGGTGGCAACGAGTTGTGGGACTTGCTGGAAACAGACTGCCGTTCAGTCCAATGCTTGCGGATGCTTACCACGATTCAGTGGATTGAGTCCCCACCACGGCTGAATGGATATGGATTCACATAGCGTCACCTGCCTCACAACAAATGCTTTTGGAGTGTGCAGTCTCATGGAGGCCAGAGCCTTGTTGCCCTAAGTGCATGTTCCTGAAATATCCCTTGGATGCCGCCCCAAATGCTCCTACAATTATTCCTTGGATGCTAGACACTCGGTAGATATTCCTAGAAAGGGCAAGAGCTCTATTGCCCTAAGTGCATGTTCTAGAATATCCCTTGGTTGGGCCTTAAATGTTCCTAGAATATCCCTTGGATGGTGCCCTAAACATTCCTAAAATATTCTAGATGCGCGCCTCGGTAGATATTCTTAGAATATTCCATGGATATGCCCTAAAAGCTCCGGAATATTCCATAGGACAGTGGCGGCCACGTGTTGCCACGTGTTAGCCCTTCAGGTTAAAACTCTAACAAGAGAGTGTTATAATTTTTATTATGACATCTACTTTTACTTTGGAGTTGATTGTTGTTACTTATTGAACTATGTTAATAAGCCCTAAGTGTAGAAGAAACAGGCTTGCTTAGTGCACTTAGGTATTTAATGATGATCCAGCCAGGTGTCATTAAATATTTGTAAGAAACTCTAGGCGAAGCTAGCACTTCTATCTAAAAAAATTTTACCCTCGTTTTCTGTGTCCCAGTTGGGTTATTGATTAGTTTTGATGAGTTCAACATGTTAGATATGAGTAGAAACACCCCTAGGGCTTACCTAACCCTAGGGTTGCCCTAACCCCATGCCCTAAACCCCTTGGGTTAGGTTTAGAGGTTGGGTCATTAAGTTAAAACAAACCAAGTATATTTCCATTAGGAATGAGATTCCATGCCAACCCACTTTACAAAATAGGAAAACAAAGGGGTCCCTTTATGTAGTGAGAGTTCATGGGTTCATTACTAAGCTTGTTATTCTTTATCGGTGCAAGCTCTAGCTTGTGTTGTTAAGGCACAACCCTCTGTTGTGCTGCCTCAACTTCTAGACAATAGGGGTACGTCCCACCTTCAAGGTAGCTTACCCTTAACGTGGTGATTTCATGTTTGAAGGTCTTGTCAGAACGTTCCAAAGGTCAGAGGTTGAGGCTTATCTCCAGCCTTCTCCTTCACGTCAAAGTAAGAGTAGCACTCACAACTAAGTAGGGCATATTCGTGTCTTTAACTAACTATGGGTGTGGGATCTTAGTTGACAGGTTTTCTTTACCAAGTTCCTAAAGGATAACATAGGGTTCTAGAGTTGGCATTTGAGAGCCACATTCGTGGCACCTAGTGCAATTCTTAAATCTAAGGGGGCTATGGCACGATAGCCCACATCTTGGAAAATAGTGTCACATGAAAATGTGACACTAAGCTAAATGGCACACGGTACAATGCCTGAGGCACGCTGTTAGAGTTTTTACCCGGTGTCACAAAGGTGGCTTGCCAAATGCCAACCTTGAAATCCCCTATTTAGAAACCCCACAAAATCTGATAAAAGTAACCCATATTAGGAACCCATCCCCTAAGAACTTAAACTCCCAGCCACAAATGAGGCTCACCTTGTGAATTAGGATATGCGAGCTAGCCGAGCTACAGGTATTGTTCCTAGCTTGGCATGGTTAAGGCGGCCAGAGCAAGGCCTCAACAACTAGTTCTGCAGAACGTGAACCTAGGCAATGCCTTTGAGCTTGCGAGTAGGCCAAGGAATTTGACTAACTTTTTGAAGTGACATACTTGGTCACAAAGGTGAAATCCTACCAACGATAAGGGTAGGCTAACCAAAGGTGGGATGTACCCTGTCATGTGAAAGTTGGGGCAGCATAAAAGAGAGTTGTGCCTTGACGACACAAGCTTAGTTCACAACCTTTCCCTCTTCCCTTAAACCAACTAGGCAAAGGGTCAATTGGTGTTTATGAGAGGGCCCTGGTCATGATGACCCAGGTCCACTTGAGTCTTTTGCCCATATATCCTACATATCCCACAATCTTTATCCAGGTAGTCAACCCACCATGTTAGAACTATGACACTTAGCTTGCACTAGTAGAAGATAACGAGCTTTCTTTTGAACCCAAGAAGCCTCACTACATATACTCTACCTTAATTATGTGACAAAGCCCCCCTCCCCCTCGATTTGCTAAATGAGTAAGTGGCTGGCATGGAAATGCCAACCCTTAATGAAAAGAGATGCCCCTAGGAAGGGGGGGGGATTAGGGCATGGGGTTAGGTTGACCCTAGGGGTGTCCCTAACCCTTTTGACAAGTTATACTTTGCAGAAAATCTACCTTGGAATGTCAAATGGAGGAGAGTTTTCTAGAAGGTAAGTTCTAGCTTTGCCTAGAGTTTCATGCAAATACCTAATGACACCAGCCGAACCATCACCAGATACCCAAGTGCACTAAGCGAGCCTATTTCCTACTTCATATAGGTTCGTCACACAACTTAATAGGTAACAACAGTCAAACCCCAAAGTAAAGGGTCGAGTCATAATAAAAACTATGACACACTCCCTGCCTTTGAAATGTCAACATCCTCATTGACGTCTAACTCCAAAACTAGACTATGTTAGAAAACATTAACTAAAAACTAAATAATCACTTTATGCGGAGTCAGCAAAAAGTTTATAACCCCCTTGCATTACACGAAGCCAAGTACTTCAGAACCATTATTCACTAAGCAACAACTCAGCTGCCGAAGGCATCACCTGCGACATGAAATCACTTAGAGACCTTTTGCACATCCGCAAAGTTTGTCACCCTACACAAACAAGTTAGTTAATTTCTTTTAAGTTAACTAGAATTTATATCAGTGGCCTCTAGTTAATGTTGTTTGTCGGCCCTTAGGTTAAAAAGAAATAAAATTTTATTTCTTAATCAGCTTAAGACTGCCTCAAACTCATTCACCAACTCCATCGCATTCTAGATTTTCTAATGGTTCCCATGTTGACTCGCATGCTGGGTAACCTTTCCACTTCACAAGTGTTGAGCTAAGAAAATCCTATCACCTAAACAAAGATGTGGTCGCCACTGATAACCCATATTAAGGGTCTATTGGAATAAGGAAAGAGAGATATAAAGACAGATCAGTTTCAGAAGGTCGGGAAAGGTAAGGATGGCAAGGTATATAGCAAGTAGTAGTACTACAGATCCATCACAATGCTGAGAAATGAGCTAGTATACACCGAAGCAAAATGTCGAGCAAGAAAAGACAAATTGAGAGTGAAATGGAACTTATATTATGTCTGCATATGGAACATAGTACAAAATACAGTATACTTGGGTAGTCCTAGTCTAGTCTATTATACTCGTACTCCTGGTCCCGTACTAGTGATTATCATAACTTCCTCTTAACCTTATCCTTTCAGTTACTGTAACTCCTTATCTTTATCCTAACGTGTTGTATCCACTCAAGTATTGTATTACGATAGCAAGCCTTAGTATTATGATTGTGACCCATAATTCTATATTTCTATCCGACTCTTGTTTTTCCACAATATATACTTTTTTGGGTGTTTTTCCCATTATTATGCCCAAAGAAATAAACATAACTAGGAATCTTCTACATAACTAACTATGATCCTAACAACAAGATATTCATGTTTACGTTTTTGCTATCCAATGTTCCTCCCTTTTAATATGCCTCAACTTCGAATTCTTTTTCCTCACCCAATTAATTTTGGAGGCGGATGATATCTATCCGGATGTTTCTTATTCTTCTGAAATGATTCGAGTAAATTGACATAAAACGCATTGTGTATCGCTCCCAACTCTGGAGGACACATAAGCCACCTTCCTTACTCAATTTATCACCTTGTATGGACCTATGTAGTGCGATAGAAACTTCCTTAAAAGAGTCATTGGAACTTCAGGTTTTTGGTATTCAACAATACCATATCCCCAACCTGATACTCTACATCCAGTGGATGCTTATCATACTACAGATGATACCTTTCTTGTGCTATAGTCATCGCTTGGCGAGCAGATTCCCATGTATATTTATACCTTAGATCTATGTATAACCTTTTGGAATATTTTGGCTTATACCTTTATCCAAATTACGACTGTTAAAACGTTGTCTGAGTACTATGAGGTGAGTTCTAACCAAAAAGACATCCTTGTCATAATTACAGGTGTGCCCGCTGGTGCTAAATCTGCATGCGTAATGCGTAGTGTTGTTAGAATCTGATGAAGGACTGGAAATACGGTCATCTCCTTATCCTTGCTTTTGGGGTTGTGCATAATTTGTAGCTTGCGTTGCAATCCTACTACGACGAGCTCTCCCCAATCCGGTTTCTATCCCTGTTCATCACATGATAAATGTACCCGATTTCCTTGTTGAATCCTGCTGGAGTTCGTTGGAAAGCAAATGCAGTTGTTATTGCTTTGATGCGGCTCTTAAGGGGCTCCTATAATACAAATGTTGGGGTTGCGCTGGCAGTTCTTTATTTCTAGAGGAGCTTGTCGTAGTTGTTGGTGTATGCTTGAATGTAGGTGTGGACTTGCGAAATTGGGTCAAAAGACGCCTTCGGATCTAGTAATTCAAATACATCCCTAATGAGCTTCTTGTGAATGCAAATGCCTTGCCGTGTAGTTATAAGGCCTTGAGTTGTAGTATGTAAGCCTTAATTGCTTGATCAACCAAGTGCTTGCCCTGCTTGTCTAGTTGCTTATGAACAAATGTGTTGAAGTACCTCTCCCTACATTCGTTGTATCCATTCTTGTATATTGGGATGAGAGTTGGTTATGGGCGAGCAACGCGGTACATAACTGGTGAGATCGGTAACGTCTGTTCAAATTGGAACTCGGGGAGCTGTGTAGTAGCGGAAGTGCTCGTCGTGTCGGTGAGTTCATCCATGGTAACCTACTAGTGATTCCTATAGGGAGAGTGGAGACTGTGAAACGACTTGTATAAGAACGGAAGGTTGTGCATGAGAAATGAGTGAAGAAGAATTGTAAAACCCGTCCACATGTCAACTTCTAATTCGTTGCTGTGTGAATACCTTGGTTTTTGGTAGATTTGACAAAAGAATATCTTATCCAATGGAATGATGCTTGGTGACTTTTAACCTAACAACCCACTGGCCCCTAGACACTACCTCAAGGGTTTAGGGTGTGGGGTTAGGGCAACTCTAGGGTTAAGAATCTAATCGAGGGTCCGAAACATGAAAAATGAGGGAAGAGTTTTCTAGATGGAAGTGCTAGTTTTGTATAAAGTTTTTTATAAATACCTAATGACACCTGGCCAAACCATGATTAGATACCCAAGTCACTAAGTGGGCTTGTTTCTTTATAGTTAGGGTTCCTTAACATAGTTCAGTAGGTAATAATATTCAACCTTTAAAGTAAAAAAAGGTCGTAGTAAAAACTATGACAATGTGCCTCCCCCATGTGTGCTATCATTTGTACCTTGGGGTGGCTAGTCCAAACCATTGGTGAGATGCTTTGTCATGTTGTTAGTGTCGCTGTCCATGTCTATCAACGCTACATGTCAACTGTCTTGTTTGTTAGTGCTGCATGCCAACTGTATGATTGTCCCATCAAGAGGTTGAGATTGGATAGTTGAGTTTTGTACCCTAATCCAAAAATTCTCTAGGTTGAGCATTTTGTGCCAACCCACTAGTTAGGATAGGAAAGAGAGGGGGGGGGGGGACAATAGACTCACTAGGGTCCCAAGCCTTTGGATAGAGGCCATCGCTCCTTCACTAGCGATGCAACCTTATAAATAGGTTGAGCATTTTGTCCAACCCACTAGTTAGGATAGGAAAGAGGGGGGGGGGACAATAGACTCACTAGGGTCCCAAGCCTTTGGATAGAGGCCATCGCTCCTTCACTCTAGCGATGCAACCTTATAATAGTCGTGCCACCGCTAACCATGTAGTACATAATAAAATCCTTCATTAATATTAATATTTCATTGCTCTTAAATTTTATTCATTAATGTAATTAATTAATTATTTTTTTCAAATGATTTAAGAAGAGACTTAATATTCTTACACAAGATTCAATGAACAATAGAAGTTCTATAAATAATTGGAGAAAGTAACTGTATATAAGTAAATTTATTGATGCTAGTATTGAATTTCTTTGTGATGAAATTAAAACAATTCATCGTTATAAAATTACAACTTAGCCACAAATTTATTATGTGGACATAAAAGTAAACTATTTATATTGATAGATTGTTTTTTTTTTATAAAAAATTTTAAGTAACAAAATAAGTTTGATTAAAAACAAAATTGAAGACTAATCTGTGGACCTTTGAGTAAATAACATTCATAATGTGTTAAATGTTTGAGAAGGATGGTTGTGCTATAACATATGCATAAAAATCAAAAGAAAAATGGCGGTACACCACAAGAGATGCTCAGGGATACGATCTTAATCATAACCCAGATGTACTTTTTTTTTTTTTTTTTTTGCTTTTTGAATGGCTTCGGAAGCAATTTCATTAAGATAAATAAAATAAATTGCCTTAATTTTATTTTACGAAGTAAACTTATAAATAACAACATGCTTCGAAACAGAGTGCAGTGGTGGTGACAAAGCAGAATGCAAAAGCTAAATGCACCCCGCATCAAGTAGCTCCAAAGCAAGTCTCAGTTGTGGGTGCTCCTCTACAGCAAAGTCAAGAGAACAGTTGGATTCGAAACATGTAGTCTTCTTAACCGGTGAGGAGAACGGTGCAGATGACTAGAAGGGGTCTGGCAAAGATTCCATGAACTATGGGAGCTTTTCTATGGGACATGGACTACAAGGTCTACAATCAAAGGAGTTTCGACTGTGACACTTACAAGTGCGACCGTACATGCTATGACTGATCTGAGAGCATGGAGTGTGAGTATAAGGAGAGACTAGGATTCAAACACACAAAGTTTCTGGATAACAGTGACTTGAGAGATGCAGGCGAATGGAGAATCATCATCCTAGAGGGGAAAACAGGATCCACATGCACCATGAAAGGGGAAGAGATACCTGGAGAGGCCAGAGCTACACCGAACAAAATCAAGGGAATGATAGACGATTTGAGCATCATCAAAAGGTACGCCGGACGGTCACGGACGCTTCTAGTCTAAAGTGTCAGAGTTTTTACCTGTGCGACAAAGGCGGCTTGCCAGGTGCCAACCCTAAATCCCCTCTCTGGAAACCCCACGGAATCTGGTAAAGTAACCCGTATTAGGAACCCAGCCCTTAGGAACTAAACCCCTAACTGACCAAGTCACGAACGAGACTCACCTTGTGAATCAGGACACGCGGACTAGCCGAGCTACAGGTGTCGTTCCTAGCTTGGCATGGTTGAGGGGCCGGAGCAAGGCCTCAACCACTAGTCTGGAACGTGAACTCGGGCAATGCCTTTGAGCTTGCGAGTAGTTTTTGGACCAAGGAATCTGACTAACTCCTTGGAAGTACTGCCCACGTCAAAGGCAAGATCCTGCCAACGATAAGGATAGTCTAACCCTAGGGTGGGTTGTACCCCTGTCGTGTGGAAGTTTGGGCGGCACACAGAGGGTTGCACCTTGACGACACAAGCTTAGCTTGCACCGGTAGGAGGTTAACGAGCTCTCTTTTGAACCCAGGAAGCCTCACTACATATACTCTACCTTATTTATGTGACGGACCCCCCCCCCCCTTGTTTACCTAAATGAGTAAGTGGGCTGGCACGGAAATGCCAGCCCTTAGAGAAAATGGTTGTCCTAACCTAACCCTAAACCTAACCCCTAGGGGGGGGTATTAGGGCGTGGGGTTAGGGCAACCCTAGGGTTAGGTCAACCCTAGGGTGTCCCTAACCCTTATTTTGACAAGCTATACTTTGCAAAACCCTAACCTGGAACGTCAAACCGGGGGAGAGTTTCTAGAAGGTAAGTTCTAGCTTCGCCTAGAGTTTCCTGCAAATACCTAATGACACCCGGCCGGACCATCACTAGATACCCAAGTGCACTAAATGGGCCTGTTTCCTACTACATCTAGGGTTCGTCACACAACTCGGTAGTAACAACAGTCAAACCCCAAAGTAAAGGGTCGAGTCATAGTAAAAACTATGACACACTCCCCGCCTTTGAAAATGTCAACGTCCTCGTTGACGTCTAACTCCAAGACTAGACTAGTTAGGAAAAATTAACTGAAAACTAACACTAATCACTCTATGCGGAGTCAGCAAAAAGTTCACAAGTTTTATTACCCCCCTTGCATTACGCGAAGCCAAATACTTCAGAACCGTCGTTCACTGAGTGAGAACTCAGCTGCCGGAGGCACCACCTGCGACAAGAAGTCATTTGGAGACCTTTTGCACGTCTGCAAAGTCTGTCACCCGACACAAAACAAGTTAGTTAATTTCTTTAGTTAACTAGAATTTATATTGGAGGCCTCTAGTTAATGTTGTTGTCGGCCCCTAGGTTAAGAAGAAATAACTTTATTTCTTAATTAGTTTGAGACCTTGCCTCAAACTCATTCACCAACTCCATCGCGTTCTGCAGATTCTCCAATGGTTCCCATGTCGACTCGCATGCCGGGTACCCTTTCCACTTAACAAGATATTCACGTTTACGTTTTCCCGTCCATGAATGTTTCGCCCCTTTAATATCGCCTCAACTTCAAATTCTTTCTCCTCACCAACTAACTCTGGAGGGACGTAAACTATGATATCTATGTGGATGTTTCTCATCCTTGTGGAATGGCTCGAGCAAGTTGACATGAAACACATTGTGTATTGTTCCAACTCTGGAGGAAGATCTAACCCATAAGCCACTTTCCCTACTTGCTTCACCACCTTGTATGGACCTATGTAGTGCGATAGAAACTTCCTCGAAAGAGTCGTTGGAACCTTCAGGTTTTTGGTACTCAACAATACCATATCCCCAACCTGATACTCTACATCCCGCGATGTTTATCGTACTGCTGACGATACCTTTCCTGTGCTGCAGCCATCGCTTGACAAGCAACTTCCCATGTCCGATACAAACTGTCCAGTGAATTCTGCTATAGAGGGAACTCAATTGATATTGTCTTTCGGTAAACACCATACTTTGAGGAATACCACCCTTATTCCCAATTAACATTCCATTGGGCTACATCCGATCACACTGTGTCGAGTTATTATAACATATCTCAACCATATCAAGTGTTCAGCCCAATCAAGTTGATCACCTTGAACATAGCATCTGAGATAGTCCTCGACTTGTCGTTCACCCTCTCCGTTTGACCATCAGTTTGCGGATGGTAGGTTGTACTAAACTTCAGCATCGTACCAAATTGCTTAAATAACGTTCCCCAAAACTTGCCTCATAACTGAGGATCCCGATCTGAGATCATCGTTTCCGGTAGCTTGCACACTCTTATGACTTCGTGAAGAACAACTTTGCTGCTTGAATTGCATTCACTGTCTCTACAGTTGGAATGAAATGAGCAACCTTTGAAAACCGATCGACTACCACCATGAGCGCGTTAAAACCACAAGATTTTGGCAATCCCGTGATAAAGTCCAAAGTAACACTTTAAAATGGCCACTCTGGAATCGGTATACACTGTAACTTCCCAGCTCGTTTTTGCGATCGTTGACATGTGGGGCATGTCTTGACATACTTGGCAACATCGTCTATCATACCCGGCCAATAGAATCCCTGTTTAACAAAACGTCTTATGCCTTTCCACCATGTCCTGCCAAAGGAACGTCATGATGCTCTCTTAACAGCCTCTCCCTCCATGTCCCTTCTGGAACATAGAGTCTCTTTTCTTTATAATAAAGAACTCCATCTCGTACCGCAAAATGGCCTGTTTGAGTGCATCCATTCGACTTTCTATTCCTGCTGGAATATTCCATCTCTTTAATAATGATGAACTTGTTTCCTCTTTGCCACCAGCTCAAAGCCTTCTTAGCAAACTTGTCCTGAGGATACGCCGTCACAAATTCATCCACCAAAGTTGACATGGGTGCTGACATAATACGAAATGACCCTTCCTACTGAGTGCATCAGCTACCACATTGTCCTTTCCCGCTTATGTCTGATTTCAGGCTGAAATCGTGCCAACTTCTGCTGCCATCTAGCATACTTTGGCGATAGCTTCGGCTGCGTTTCAAAATACCTTAGAGTTACACTATCTGTCCAAACCACAGTGCCATGACTTGGAAGATAATGACGCCAATACTCCAAGGAAGCAACAATAGCATACATCTCCTTTTCGTGAGTAGGCCATCGAGTTTGGCGGCATCTAACTTTTCGAGAAAAAGGACACTGGATGTCCTTTCTGTTGCAATACACCACCAATTGCAAAGTCGGAAGCGTCACATTCTACTTCAAAGGGATCTTCAAAGATGGGCAACTGCAAAACTGGCTCAGAAGAGATAGCCTCTTTGAGTTTGACGAATGCACGTTGGCACTCTGGAGTCCAATGCCATGGAATGTTCTTTGTAAGATCTGTCAATGGGGCCGCTATTCCGAGTAACCCTTTATGAATCTTCGGTAATACCCTGTCAGACCAAGAAATGATCTAACTTCATGCACGTCTTTTAAAGTCATCCACTCAGTAATAGCTTGAATTTTCTTTGGGTCCATGGCAACCTCCCCACCTGAGATCAAGTGTCCCAAGAAATCTATCTTGGTTTGACCAAATGCGCACTTGCTTTCTTTAGCATACAACTGGTTCTCTCAACCTCTGAAACACTTTTTCTAAGTGTTCCACATGTTCTCAATTGTCGAACTGAAAACCAGAATGTCATCAATATACACCACTACGAACTCGTCTAGATAGTCTCTAAACACATCATCCATCATTGTGCAAAAAGTTGCTGGAGCATTGCACAACCCGAATGGCAAGACTAGAAACTCAAATGATCCATAACGCGTTCGAAAAGCGGTCTTCTCAATGTCATTCTCTGCTACCCGAATCTGATGGTACCCAGACTCAAGTCTATTCTTGAAAAATACTTTGCTTTTGATAGCTATCAAATAAGTCGTCCACTCGTGGAAGAGGATACTTATTTTTGATAGTTATCGCGTTCAGCTCGATAGTCCACACACATTCGCATCGTACCATCCTTTTTCATTACAAACAAGATAGGTGCACCATATGGCTGATCGACTAGGTTGAATGTGTTCTCGACCAATCAGTCTATCAATTATCTCTTCAATTCTACTAACTCTTGAGGATTCAACCGATATGGGGCTCTTGCCGGTGGAGACGAACCTGGCAAAATCTCTATCTGTGGTCCACAGTCAAGTCTTCTGGCAACACATCCTTAAACATGTTCAAGACTTCCAAAATAGGTTCAGGAACAGATTCTTGACCATCTCCTATTTTGACTTCACCAGTATCCAAAACCATTGCAAGAAACACACGTTCGATGTCTAACTGCCTTACGCAACTGAGTTAAGGTAAGGAACATAGGATTCCAATCCTTATCAGTTAGCGTTTCCATTTTGAGCGTGGTCTTTCTAATGTCCTCTTTATCTGCTGCAAGCGTGATTCGATTGTCTCCAGAACCCCTCATTTCGATTACATGTTTATGGAACCATTCCATACCCAAAACAAAGTCAAACCCCGTCATATTCAAGACAACTAAGTCTAGCTTAGCCTTCCAATCTTTGATTTGGACAGGAACTGCCCTTGCTATATTATTAGTATTTTGAGAACCTTTGCCAAAATTGATCTTTATTTCACACATCTTTATTACATCCAAATTCAATCGACGAGCTAGACTAGTCGATATGAAGTTGTATGTTGCTCCAGTATCGATCATCATTCGGACTCGGTCCCCTCGTATCCTTCCTGTCAAATATAGCAAAGGGTCAGTTTTGTCTTGAATAGCGAATAAGGCAGGTTGTGTCTGGCACAACATTACCTCTTCTGACTCATCTTCCGGATCTTCAAGCGTTTCTGGTTCAGCAACTTCCTCTTCTACCATCGCCTTGAAATGTCCTGATTGTTGTGAGGGTGCCGACACTCTTTAGCAAAATGACCAGGCTTGTTACAATTATAACATTTCACGAACCCCGCCTGCGGAACGCGGGGAGCAGACTTTGGAGCCGATCCTTTGGCCTGCTGAGGAGGTGGTAACGCCAATGGTTTCCGAAATCCGGTGGGTCTTGATGTGTCCGAAAACTTGGAACTACGACAAAGGGACTTGCACTTCGAATTGATGGCGATTGATCTGGTCCTATCAAACCTTCTGAACCCAGACTTTGGAGGAAACCTCCTTGGTTTAGGTTTTGCTTCCTCCCCTTTGTACAAGTCTTCTAACGACATGCCATAAGCAACCTTTTGAGCTGCCTCTTGACATTCCCGATAGCTTGTTGGCTTGTACCTTAAGATTTCCTTCGCGTCTTCTCATTCAAGCTAGCCATGAAGCAACTTCGAGCTTCATCATCGCTCATATTTGGCACCAATCGCCGTACACTTTCGAATCGATAAACGTGGTCCATTGGACTTCCCCGAACTCCCTGTTGACAAAGTGCCAGGTCAGCACGCAATCGCAAACCGAGATCATCCGGCATATACTGCTTTTTGATCTCCTTTTTCATGTGCTTCCAGCTGTTTCGGTATCCACGTTCACCTTCAACAATTCGCCACCAAGTCTTAGCTTCTTCTTTAAGAAACTGCTTGGCACATGCAACCTTTTCTGTCTTTCTCACGGAAGCAGCCTCGAAATAGCTTTCCATATCATACAACCAGTCATCCAAAACCTTGTAATCCTTTGAACCCATGAAATTCGAAGGCTTTACCGGTTTGAATTTACTGGGACCTCCACCACTACTTCCGTCGAAGAATCTGATTCAGAGGAACCTGACTCTGAGTCATGCTTCTTCTTCTTTTTCCGTGTGTCTGGTTGCGGAACATTGGCACTGTAGTATTCGTCGGAATCCGAACGGCAACATTATCGATTCAGTCATTCAACCCCAAAACATCCCCTCGAAGTTCGTTTAGGGCATCCATCATTATTTCTCAACCAGTTGTCTAACTCTAGGGGTCGACCTGGATCAGCCTCATCCATCTCCTCATTTTGAGCCTCTGCGACAGCCCTCTCTGCCTCAGGCTCTGGTTGCTTTTTTTGCTCATCGTATTGAACCCTAGTTCAACACTCGGAGAATATGCTTGGAATATTCCCAATTAAATTGGAAACACCCTGCACAGGTTGTACACCCACACACATCAGCTTAAACTAGCATAAGACTTTCGGACATACCTAGAATCTCACGCCGACTCACTGAGCAAGTGTTCTCCGAAGTTTGACAACTCACAGGATCAAACTCTCTGCGCAGAATACAGACATGTCAAAAAGGATAGAGTATATCAAGAATTTAGAGTTATCTAAACATTGAAACACCCTATGACTTAAGGCAGTCCTACTGACCGCAGAGAACTTGCTCCGATACCAATTGTCAGAGTTTTTACCTGGTGCCACAAAGGCGGCTTGCCAGGTGCCAACCTGGAATCCCCTCTCTGGAAACCCCACGGAATCTGGTAAAGTAACCCGTATTAGGAACCCAACCCTTAGGAACTTAAACCCTAGCTGACCAAGTCCACGAATGAGCTCACCTTGTGAATCAGGACACGCAGACTAGTCGAGCTACAGGTATCATTCCTAGCTTGGCGTGGTTGAGGTGGCCGGAGCAAGGCCTCAACCACTAGATCTGCAGAACGTGAACTCGGACAATGCCTTTGAGCGTGCGAGTAAGTTTTCGGCCAAGGAATCTGACTAACTCTTTGGAAGTAATGTACCCACATCACGAAGGCGTGATCCTGCAACGATAAGGATAGTTTAACCCAAAGGTGGGTTGTACCCTTGTCATGTGGAAGTTAGGGCGGCACAACAAAGGGTTGCACCTTGACAACACAAGCTTAGCTTGCACCTAGGAGGTTAACGAGCTCTCTTTTGAACCCAGGAAGCCTCACTACATATACTCTACCTTATTTAAATGATGACCCCCCCTGTTTTCCTAAGGTTGGCATGGAAATGCCAACCCTTAGAGAAAATGAGTTGTCCTAACCTAACCCTAAACCTAACCACTAGGGGGGTTTAGGGTGTGGGTTAGGGCAACCCTAGGGGTGTCCCTAACCCTTTTACAAGCTATACTCTAGAAACGTCAAAATGGGGGAGAGTTTTTAAAAGGTAAGTTCTAAGCTTCGCCTAGAGTTTCCTGCAAATACCTAATGATACCTGGCCGGACCATCACTAGATACCCAAGTGTACTAAATGGGCCTATTTCTTATTACATCTAGGATTTGTCACACAACTCGGTAAGTAACAACAGTCAAACCCCAAAGTAAAGGGTTGAGTCATAATAAAAACTATGACACGAAGGGTCACGTGCTTAGGAGCGAAAATTCGACACGGACATGGCCAATACGTATTGGTGCTGAGGAGGGCTTGAGATTAAAAAATAAAATTTATTAATGTTTAAATTTAAATTAATAACAAGAGGGTAAACAGTCATCTGTAACCCTCATTGTCACCCCTCACCTGAGGGTGAGGGAACATGTGACCCGCCTCTAATGTTAACGATGAGACTGCTGTGCGAAGAGGACGATGCATTTCATTGGATTAACGTTTCTCGATTAGATTATGGTTTTTACTATTTATGAATAGTAAATTTTAATTTTTAATATAAATCATATATATTATTAATTTTTATAATGAATTAATTAAAAAAGAATTTATAAAATTAAAGAATAAAAATTAAATTTATATATTTATTTTAAACTCATTATATAAATTAATTTAAAATTTATTAATCTAAATTATTATAGTTTATTTAGTGATTTAAATCAAATAAAGGGAAAGTTCAATAAAAATAATAGGAACATGAGATTTAGGGTTGCTTCATGAGCGGCGGCTTTAGGTGAGTGATCCGGCCTATCGTGCGCCTGTGCGGTGCCTCCTCTCTTTTTGAATCGACTTGAATTTGCGCATTTGTAATTTAATTTGGGTAATCTTCTTAAACTGTGGAGCTATGGTTCCGGAAGTCACTAAAGCGATGGTACTTAGTGGATGCATTTTGCAAGCATTGGTGTGTTATCATTTAATCTTTTGCGGTCAGTAGATAAAATAGTGAATTCTGTTGATCAAGCTGTATCTGTTTACGATAGGAGGAATGCAGAATTAGTTGAGGAGGTCCATGAATGCAGTAAAACACTTAAAAACTTGAAGAGTTTTTGTTTTTCCAGAAAGATTCACTCAAATAAGTAAATAATCTTTTTCAAGTACTTTTTTCTACAATAAATAATTTTGATTGGAAAACTCTCATATAAATCAATAGTACTATTATTATTATGTGTCTCTGTGTCTTTCTCCAGTTCCGGAGGTAGAAGTTACAGAGTCCGAAGTGGTAGCCTTGAAACCGACTTCAAGGCCGGCTCAAGATACAGCTACACAGATCGTCCGAAAACAGGTAACGACAGGAGCTCCGAAGCAGAGTGCAGTGGTGACAGCAGCAGAAGGCGACAACAGCCGCTCCAAAGCAAAACGTAAGCACGGTTCCAAAGCAGAATCTTGCGGCTGTGACAGCAGTAGCTCTGAAGCAAGTCTCTGTTGTGGGTGCTCCTCCACAGAATGACTGCTCCGAAGCAGAATGCAGCAGTGATGAAGCCCGTGAAGACGTGTCAAGAGAACGGCTGGATTCGGAACATATGTAACCGGTGACGATTTGCCCGAGTCACGGATGGAAACGGTGCAGATGACTAGAAGGGGTCCGACGAAGATCCCATGAACTGCTTTTCGACGAGGACATGGACTCGAGGTCTACAACCGAAGGAGTTTCGACCGTGACACGTACGAGTACGACCAGCGGTCTGAGAGCATGGAGCGTGAGTATAACAAAAGGTCCAGGGAGAGACTAGGACAGCGACTTGGAGAATCATCATCCCAGAGGGGAAAACAGGATCCACAGGCATCGGGATGAGCATGAAAGGGAAGAGATGCCGGGAGAGACGGAGTACGGATAAACGGTTTTAAGTATCATCAGAAGGTAGTCGCGGACGCTTCTAGTCCGAAGGGTTATCGGGACTTTGATGTTCCGAATAAGGGTTAATGTTAACGCTGTACTACTTTTCGTGACTGGATATGACCGTGTATTTGTTATTTTTAACAAACAGATGCTATTAATTGTAACTATAAGTTAATTAACAGAGGTTTAGGGTTCTTGGCTATGATTTGAACAAGGCGGGGGTCGCATTTGCGGTCAGAGTTCTTCTGTTTACGGTTGGTGCGCATTGCGGCTGTAAGTTTGCTTATTAAAATTGCTTCTATGCAAAATCATTAGATTTTACTGAAAATTTTGAGTAAATCTTTTTCAAAAAATGTAAATCTGATATATTAAATATTAAATTTATATGGCAGAGGGAGCACTTGGGTTTATCTCCTTATGCTGGTAAGATCTCAAATTGACGTACATATACATCTTTTATTGTGTCTATAGATATATGTATAAGACGTACTGAAAATCCTTTAAACGTGTGTGTATATGTAATATGTTTTACATATTCAGATTGATGTTACAATATTTTATACACACACATATATAGAGAGAGAGAGACAGACAGACAGACACGTATGTACGTATGTACGTATGTATGTTGCAGGCTCAGCTTTTCATGGATCACTATAATATAAGATTATATGTATATGTGTGTATGTATCTACACAGTCGTATATACATATATGCCTCTGTTTATGTGCTATTTATACTGAACACAAGTGGAAGGTATACACTTTATATGTTCCGCTTAACAATGTGAAGCTAGTTTAAAGTTTTTATTTTATTCACTTATCTAGTTATTTTTGCTACGCAGTTACATACTTTTCCTTGTGGCGGACGTGGGTACAGCTCTTTGATCCTTCGTATTGTCACTGCTACTTACGAGCTTTATAACGATTTTCTTGAGCTACCAAAATCTGTACAGTGTACAAAAGGTAACACACGCACTCCGGGAGGGAGGGAGGGAGGGAGAGAGGTTGCCAATAATTCACGATGCAGAGTGCACATTAATCAAGTGATACCAAAACTACATTATTTTTAATAACCATTATTTGTTTATTTCTCTGGTCGTCTCAACCTTGTGTGGGTGGACTGTTGTGTGATGTGGAGAGCGCTATTACCAATGCCCACCTCCAGACGTGCGGGGGGAGGTTGCATGGAGCCTCTTGGTGGTTGTGTGCCTGGAGGGAGTTTTGCTGATGTAATCCACTCTTTGGTGGTTAGATGAATTGGGTTCGTTGGGTTGGTGGCGGATAGAACGTTGTAGTTGTCTATAGGCTTCTCACAGGCTCTTATAGTCAGCAGCTAGCCAATGATCACATTGTAACATATTATGGAGGAGAAGAACTAAAATATATTCAAGAAAGAAGAATACTTTCAGCTCCCATACGAAGGGGAAGAGCCTATTTATTTATATTACCTTGGGCTATTTTAAAATTGAGTGTTCCCTGGATGTCTATCGATGTAGCTAAGGGCACCCATGTTACTTGCTATTATGGAAGAGTATGTTAGAAATTCTATATGAATAATGTTTCTTTGTGGATTGATCCCCTTGTGTTGAAGTCAATCTCCTCTTATAATCTGATCGACACTTGCCACATGGTCTAATGGTTGGTAGTCAACCATGTCAGCATCATTCACCAAATTCTTGAAATTTTATGATGGCCACTTATATCGTTTTCCTCATGATAACTTATAATCATCACTGTCATAACAAGGCTCCTAATGCCATAGTTGTTCTCCCGCGAACCTTTGGTTGTTCCCATACGGACCTTTGGTTGTCCTTTTGGGACCCCTTGTGGACCTTTGGCTATCCTCACGGGACCTTTGCACCTCCTTCGCGAGACCTTTGCACCTCCTTCGCGGGACCTCTATAGCTCCTCCATGAGACCTCCGCATCTCCTCCACGAGACATCCGCACCTCCTCCGCAGGACATCCGGAGCTCCTTTGGTGGCCTTTAGCTGCCCCCTACGAACCTTTTGTTGTTGAGGAGCACCTATGTCATAATTTTTACTATGACTCGACCTTTTTACTTTGGGGGTTTGACTGTTGTTACCTACTAAATTATGTGATAAATCCTAGATGTAAAAAAACAAGCCCACATAGTGCACTTAGGTATTTAATGATGGTTTGGCTAGGTGTTATTAAGGTATTTACAAGAAACTCTAAGCAAAACTACCACTTACATTTAGAAAACTCTTGACATTCCAAGTTAGGGTTTCCACAAAAAAACTTGTCTAAAAGTATGTAAACTCTCTTATAATTACTTTAAGTTTTCTAATAAGTATTAAAAATTTAATTTAGCAAGCTATTATTCATAATAAATCAATGTGAATTTTTAATTACTTCATTAATGTTGTATATGAGATGAAACAATACATTTTTTAAAATGACATTTGTTTTCTCATTTTCAACTGTGAATAAAATAATAATGATAATATAATCTAATAGTATATACAATTCATATAATTGTTTGAATAATTGGAAATATCATAAAATGCATTAAATAATAATAATCTTAATTGACAAATAAATAACCATCAACTTGAAATATCTTAAAATTAAACTTATTTTAAATATAATAAATTAAATCATATTTTGTTTTAAATATGACTTAAGAGGCCAGTATAAAGATTTATCTATTGCATTTGAATAATAAAAGTTTAAGTTAATGAAATTCAAAATATATTTCTAAATAATAGGTTTAATTATTTAACTGATTTAAATTATTTGTACACAATATTGATGTTTATTAGTCATATAATTAATTATTTATCGTTTAAAGATTTAACACTAACATTTACATAAAATTATTGAATAACATATTAACAATTACACTTATCCATAAATATTGGATTTAACACAATAGTCTTCATTATTATAAATTTATTAAATTTAAAATGAAAATATTATCAAATTCTTTATAAACTAAATTTTTAATGACAAAACTCATATGTATTATAACTAAATGCAAGTTGTAACTAAAATGGGCATGATACATGAAAATGGGAATATAAAATAAATTGCTAATTAATACTTAAGTTTTAATTATTAATCAATTATTTAATTAATATATAATTAAGCCTTAATATTAATAATTAACAAATTAATCCTTCAATAAACTTACTTAGTAAGGAATATTCCTAAAATATCTTAGAATATTCATATTATTCTTCGTTGTAAAAATAGTTTATAATAATTAAAAAATACTATCAAACATAATTACAAATGAAATCATTTTTTTATCAACATGTTAATGTATTTATAAATACTTTCTCTTTAACCATACAGAGAAATTTCTTTTCATTTTGTTTAAGTCATCACTCTTCGGATTAATCGAATTATTTTAGTCAATATTTTTATGTTGTTGCCATCACCTAACACTCTCACGAATGCAGTTAGGAGTTGCCATCCTTGTTAATACATAAGCTGTGATAAGACTAGGTTTTGCATAAAGGCTTATTTAAAAAATGACGTTCCTTAAGAATAATATTGTAAAGCACCCGGTTGCTCTATAAAATTCAAAATCACAAAAAAGAAAATCGTCATGAAATGTTTGATACAGTAGATATTGCTCATAAAAATTTTCGAGATTCTTCTTTTTAAGCACATATCCAAGTAGTTCACTAGCTCATCCATGGTATTAGTATCAGAATATGGGTCGAAAGTGATTGGATGGATACAAGCAATGTTTTGGTTGAGCATAGCCTTCTGAAGAGAGTCGTTTACCACTAAGATATGTGCGTTCTTCATTATCCTTAACTGATTGATCTCCCTATGAAGCTCAATAAATCTTTCATTCTTGAAGTGCTTTCCTTTTAATTCAAGAGGTTTATAACATATTCGCTGGTCAAAAATCCAACATTATGAATCACCTCTTCTACAAACACTACAATGTTTCTTAAGTAAATTCAATAGCGGTGTTAAGTTGTGAATCTACATGCATGACCAAATCCTCACAAGTGCACCCATCTCCTTAAGCTTTTGAAAGAGACGGTCCAACCCCGGACGAAAAATGAAACCCATGTTTGAACTAAAAGCTTCATTAATCCTTGAGAATTTATTTTCTATACAAATATAAACGAAATATACAAAAATGCTTTATGTTACACCATTTACAACTATTCGTCACTCTAAGAACTTATTAACAATTCTTCGCTATTACCTTCTGAGTGAGGCGAAGAAGGTTTTAGTTACTTGGTAGATCGTTCATGATCTTCCATATTTTCTATTAATGTTTCCATGGGTAATGGAGTATGTGAATATTCTATACTCCTCGAGATAAATTTCGGTCTAATATCTGATTGAAGATCGACTCCGACATTGAACCAAATTCCTCTTCAGATGTTAGAGTTTTAACCAAAAGGCCAACACGTGGCAACACGTGGCTGCCAGGTGGCCATTTGGCGTCATCACCCTGTGTGAGCAACGCTAAGTTTCCTAGAACCAACCCAACCCTAGGGTTAGACTCTAATGCCCAAGTGGACAGGAGACTTAGGGTTTAGCCTAAGTCTCCTTAGAATGTCTGCCCCCAGAACCCTTGAGGGATAACCCTAGTTGACTTAGGTTTAGCCTAAGTCTCCCTAAAGTGTCTACCCCCAAAACCCTTGAGGGATAACACTAGTTGACTTAGGGTTTTGCCCTAGAAGACCTAAACAGGCTCATCCTAACCCCATCAAGGAACGTGTGTTCCATACATACCCCTGGACAGAGCTAAGCATCGTCACTTACTCCTTGAGGAATCACCCTCATCCGGAAGTACAACCCCTTTAGGGTAACAAGGGGTACCCTGAACCACAACTAACCCCTAAGGGTTTGAGTGGCCAAGTTATACCCTAGACCTAGGGCTAGTACTTAGTGAGGACACGAGTGTGTGCCGTAGGCGGACACGAGTGTTCTGCTAAGCAAACTCCCTAAGGCTAGGTTTGGGATAACCTTAAGCACATGACCTTGCGAGTGCCTCACGAAAGGGCTCCTGCTAACATGTTTAGGTTGTTCAACCCTTGAATTCCAAGGAGAACACTCCCCTAGCCAAGTGTGCCAAAGCACACCTAGTTATGAGACCTAACCTCCCTTGAGCAGATGCCCAAGACTTAACACCCTAGTGCAAACACAAGCATGTCTGTTTGCTAAAAGTATCCAACCCTTAGCGACAAGCCCATGACATAACCCTGAAGGGTGCGCCTCAGGCGTTTGTACCATGTGACGTTTAGCCCAGTGTCACATCTCCATGTGACACTGCCTTCCATGATGTGGGCTATCATGCCATAGCCTTTAGATTCAAGAGTTGCACCAAGTGCCACAAACGTGGCTCCTAAATGCCAACTCTAGAACCCCTCAATGAACCCTCAGGAACTGGTAATGTGACTTGTCAAACAAGATCCCACGCCCACAGTTGGACAAAGACACGGATGTGCCTTGCTTGGCCGTGAGTGCTACACCTAGCTTGACGTGGAGGAGGAATCTGGAGAGAAGCCTCAAACCTCTTGCCTCTTGGAACGTGCATTCCGACAAGACCTCCCAGGCATGGACTCGCTAACGTTAAGGGTAAGCTACCCCGAAGGTGGGATGTACCCCTGGCATCTGGAAGTTAGGGCGGCACAACAAAGGGTTGTGCTTTGACGACACAAGCTAGAGCTTGCACCGGAAGAAGAGTAACGAGCTCAGTCATGAACCCAAGAACCCTCACTCCTATATACTACCTTATTTATGTGACAGAGCCCCCCCTCTGTTTTCCTGTTTACATAAGTGGGCTAGCACTGAAATCTCATTCCTAGAGGGAACATACTTGGTGAGTTATCCATCAACCCTTAAACCCTAACCTGTCAAACCTAGGGGTATTTTTAAGCATATCCGACACACCGAACTCACCGGAACTAACCATTAACCCAACCGGGACACGAAAAATGAGGGTAATAATTTTTTAGAAGGTAAGTGCTACCCTTCGCTTAGAGTTTCTTGCGATATCTAAGGGAACAACCGGTCGGACTACCCTAAACACCTAAGTGCACTAAGCGGGCTGTTTCTCACTACATCTAGGGCTTGCCAACATAGTACAGTAGGTAATAACAGTCAACGTCCAAAGTAAAGAGGAGTCATAGTAAAAACTATGACATCAGAGCTATCACACTTCTCGGGAGGGAATTTTCCCAAATACTCTTATATGGGTTTGTTGGGTAGTCAGTTGAGAACCTCTCTATCCACTTGTTCAGGTCCTCAACCATGGTCTTATCCTTTTCAACGGCAAACACACATGTATCCCAAAGGTAACACTCCTTCAAGAGGATCCCCTAGTGAAACCCATGCATCATTGTGAGGACCCCTGATCAAGTTGACGATGCTCCGTGCAGCCTGACTTGTAATGTTTGAATAATGTACATTGCCTGTCAGAGTTTTTACCTGGTGCCACAAAGGCGGCTTGCCAGGTGCCAACCCTGGAATCCCCTCTCTGGAAACCCCACGGAATCTGGTAAAGTAACCCGTATTAGGAACCCAACCCTTAGGAACTAAAACCCTAACTGACCAAGTCCACGAACGAGACTCACCTTGTGAATCAGGATGCACGGACTGGCCGAGTTATAGGTGTTGTTCCTAGCTTGGCGTGGTTGAGGCGGCCGGAGCAAGGCCTCAACCACTAGTTCTGCGGAACGTGAACTCGGGCAATACCTTTGAGCTTGCGAGCAGGTTTTCGGACCAAGGAATCTGGCTAACTCCTTGGAAGTGACGTGCCCTTGTCTCAAAGGCAAGATCCTGCCAACGATAAGGATAGTCTAACCCTAGGGTGGGTTGTACCCCTGTCGTGTGGAAGTTTGGGCGGCACAACAGAGGGTTGCACCTTGACGACACAAGCTTAGCTTGCACCGGTAGGAGGTTAACGAGCTCTCTTTTGAACCCAGGAAGCCTCACTACATACACTCTACCTTATTTATGTGACGGACCCCCCCCCCCCTGTTTACCTAAATGAGTAAGTGGGCTGGCACAAAAATGCCAGCCCTTAGAGAAAATGGTTGTCCTAAACCTAACCCCTAGGGGGGGGTATTAGGGCGTGGGGTTAGGGCAACCCTAGGGTTAGGTCAACCCTAGGGGTGTCCCTAACCCTTTTTGACAAGCTATATTTAACGGAAAACCTACGTCAAACTGGGGGAGAGTTTTCTAGAGGGTAAGTACTACCTTCGCCTAGAGTTTCTCGAGGTACCTAGTGACAGCCGGCCGGACTACCCCTAAACACCTAAGTGCACTAAGCGGGGCTGTTTCTCACTACAACTAGGGTTCGCCACACAACTCGGTAGGTAACAACAGTCAAACCCCAAAGTAAAGGGTCGAGTCATAGTAAAAACTATGACACACTCCCCGCCTTTGAAAATGTCAACGTCCTCGTTGACGTCCAACTCCAAGACTAGATAATGTTAGAAAAAATTAACCAAAACTAACATATCACTCTATGTGGAGTCAGCCAAAAGTTCACATAAGTTTTATTACCCCCCTTGCATTACGCGAAACCAAGTACTTCAGAACCGTCGTTCACTGAGTCGTAAACCCAGCTGCCGGAGGCACCACCTGCGACATGAAGTCATTTGGAGACCTTTTGCACGTCTGCAAAGTCTGTCACCCGACGCACACAACACTGGTTAATTTCTTTATTTAACTAGAATTTATATAGGAGGCCTCTAGTTAGTGTTGTTGCCGGCCCCTTGGTTAATAAGAAATAAAGACTTGCTTTATTCCTTATCATCATTACTAACAGTTTGAGACCTTGCCTCAAACTCCTTCACTATCTCCATCGCGTTCTGTAGATTATCCAATGGTTCCCATGTCGATTCGCACGCCGGGTAACCCTTCCACTTGACAAGATATTCTCGTTTACGTGTTCGCGTCCCTCGGCGTTTAATATCCTTTGCATCTAATATCGACTCAACTTCGAACTCCTTCATATCGCCGACCAGCTCAGGAAGCGGACGTAAGCTTTCATATCTCTGCGGATGTTTCTCATCTTGTGGAATGGCTCGAGCAAATTGACATGAAACACATTGTGTATTGTTCCCAACTCCGGAGGAAGATCCAACTCATAAGCCACTTTCCCTACTTGCTTCACCACCTTGTATGGACCTATGTAGTGCGATAGAAATTTCCTCGAAAGAGTCGTTGGAACCTTCAGGTTTTTGGTACTCAACAATACCATATCCCCAACCTGATACTCTACATCCCGCCGATGTTTATCGTACTGCTGACGATACCTTTCCTGAGCTGCAGCCATCGCTTGACGAGCAGCTTCCCATGTTCGATACAATTGTCCCGTGAACTCTGCTACAGATGGAACTCGATTGCTATCGTCTTTCGGTAACACCATACTCTGAGGAATACCACCCTTATTCCCAGTTAACACTTCCATCGGGCTACATCCGATTGCAGTGTGCATCGAGTTATTGTAACATATCTCAGCCATATCTAAGTGTTCAGCCCAATCAAGTTGATCACCTTGAACATAGCATCTGAGATAGTCCTCGACTTGTCGGTTTACCCTCTCCGTCTGACCATCCGTTTGTGGATGATAAGCCGTACTAAACCTCAGCATCGTCCCAAATTGCTTGAACAACGTTCCCCAAAACTTGCCAGTAAATCGAGGATCCCGGTCTGAGATCATCGTTTCCGGTAGCCCTCGCACTCTTACGACTTCGTGGAAGAACAACTTTGCTGCTTGTTTTGCATTCACTGTCTCTACAGTTGGAATGAAATGAGCAACCTTTGAAAATCGATCGACCACCATAAGAGCATTGAAACCACAAGATTTTGGCAATCCCATGATAAAGTCCAAAGTAACACTTTGAAATGGCCGCTCTGGAATCGGTATACATTGTAACTTCCCAGCTCGTTTTTGCGAACGACTTTTCACTTGTTGACATGTGGGGCATGTCTTGACATACTTGGCAACATCGTCTATCATACCCGGCCAATAGAATCCCTGTTTCAACAAAGCCAATGTCTTGTGCCTTCCACCATGCCCTGCCAAAGGAACGTCGTGATGCTCTCTTAATAGCCTCTCCCTCCATGTCCCTTCTGGAACATAGAGTCTCTTTTCTTTATAATAAAGAACTCCATCTCGTACTGCAAAATGGGCCTGTTTGAGTGCATCCATTCGACTTTCTATTCCTGCTGGAATATTACCATCTCTTCGTAATTGATGAACTTGTTTCCTCTTTGCCACCAGGCTCAAAGCTTCCTTGGCAAACTTGTCCTGAGGATACGCCGTCACAAATTCATCCACCAAAGTTGACACGGGTGCTGACATAATACGAAGATGACCCTTTCTACTGAGTGCATCAGCTACCACATTGTCCTTTCCCGCCTTATGTCTGATTTCAGGCTGAAATCGTGCCAACTTCTGCTGCCATCTAGCATACTTTGGTGATAGCTTCGGCTGCGTTTCAAAATATCTTAGAGTTACACTATCTGTCCAAACCACAGTGCCATGACTTGGAAGATAATGACGCCAATACTCCAAGGAAGCAACAATAGCATACATCTCCTTTTCGTGGGTAGGCCATCGAGTTTGCGCGGCATCTAACTTCTTCGAGAAGAAGGACACTGGATGTCCTTTTTGTTGCAATACACCACCAATTGCAAAGTCGGAAGCGTCACATTCTACTTCAAAGGAATCTTCAAAGATGGGCAACTGCAAAACTGGCTCAGAAGAGATAGCCTCTTTGAGTTTGACGAATGCACGTTGGCACTCTGGAGTCCAATGCCATGGAATGTTCTTCGTAAGATCTGTCAATGGGGCCGCTATTTCTGAGTAACCCTTTATGAATCTTCGGTAATACCCTGTCAGACCAAGAAATGATCTAACTTCATGCACGTCTTTTAAGGTCATCCACTCAGTAATAGCTTGAATTTTCTTTGGGTCCATGGCAACCTCCCCACCTGAGATCAAGTGTCCCAAGAAATCTATCTTGGTTTGACCAAATGCGCACTTGCTTTCTTTAGCATACAACTGGTTCTCTCTCAACCTCTGAAACACTTTTTCTAAGTGTTCCACATGTTCTTCAATTGTCGAACTGAAAACCAGAATGTCATCAATATACACCACCACGAACTCGTCTAGATAGTCTCTAAACACATCATCCATCATTGTGCAAAAAGTTGCTGGAGCATTGCACAACCCGAATGGCAAGACTAGAAACTCAAATGATCCATAACGCGTTCGAAAAGCGGTCTTCTCAATGTCATTCTCTGCTACCCGAATCTGATGGTATCCAGACCTCAAGTCTATTCTTGAAAAGTACTTTGCTTTTGATAGTCTATCAAACAAGTCGTCCACTCGCGGAAGAGGATACTTGTTTTTGATAGTTACGCGTTCAGTGCTCGATAGTCCACACACATTCGCATCGTACCATCCTTTTTCATTACAAACAAGATCGGTGCACCATAGGTGATCGACTAGGTCGAATGTGTCCTCGACCAACCAATTCCGTCAGCTGTCTCTTCAATTCAATCAACTCTTGAGGATTTAACCGATATGGGGCTCTTGCCGGTGGAGACGAACCCGGCAAAACCTCTATTCTGTGGTCCACAGCTCGACGTGGAGGTAACTCAGGCGGCAAATCTTCCGGTAACACATCCCTAAACATGTTCAAGACTTCCAAAATAGGTTCGGGAACATGTTCTTGACCATCTCCTATTTTGACTTCACCAGTATCCAAAACCATTGCAAGAAACACACGTTCCCGATGTCTAACTGCTTTACGCAACTGAGTCAAGGTAAGGAACATAGGATTCCAATCCCTATCAGTTAGCGTTTCCATTCTGAGCGTCGTTTTTCTAATGGCTTCTTTATCTGCTGCAAGCGTGATTCGATTATCTCCGGAACCCCTCATTTCGATTACATGTTTATGGAACCATTCCATACCCAGAACAAAGTCAAACCCCGTCATATTCAAGACAACTAAGTCTAGCTTAGCCTTCCAATCTTTGATTTGGACAGGAACTGCCCTTGCTATATTATTAGTATTTTGAGAACCTTTGCCAAAATTGATCTTTATTTCACACATCTTTATTACATCCAAATTCAATCGACGAGCTAGACTAGTCGATATGAAGTTGTATGTTGCTCCAGTATCGATCATCATTCGGACTCGGTCCCCTCGTATCCTTCCTGTCAAATATAGCAAAGGGTCAGTTTTGTCTTGAATAGCGAATAAGGCAGGTTGTGTCTGGCACAACATTACCTCTTCTGACTCATCTTCCGGATCTTCAAGCGTTTCTGGTTCAGCAACTTCCTCTTCTACCATCGCCTTGAAATGTCCTGATTGTTGTGAGGGTGCCGGACACTCTTTAGCAAAATGACCAGGCTTGTTACAATTATAACATTTCACGACCCCGCCTGCGGAACGCGGGGGAGCAGACTTTGGAGCCGATCCTTTGGTCTGCTGAGGAGGTGGTAACGCCAATGGTTTCCGAAATCCGGTGGGTCTTGATGTGTCCGAAAACTTGGAACTGCCAACAAAGGGACTTGCACTTCGAATTGATGGCGATTGATCTGGTCGCCTATCAAACCTTCTGAACCCAGACTTTGGAGGAAACCTCCTTGGTTTAGGTTTTGCTTCCTCCCCTTTGTACAAGTCTTCTAACGACATGCCATAAGCAACCTTTTGAGCTGCCTCTTGACATTCCCGATAGCTTTGGGCTTGTACCTTAAGATCTCCCTTCGCGTTTTCTCATTCAAGCTAGCCATGAAGCAACTTCGAGCTTCATCATCGCTCATATTTGGCACCAATCGCCGTACACTTTCGAATCGATAAACGTGGTCCATAGGACTTCCCCGAACTCCCTGTTGACAAAGTGCCAGGTCAGCACGCAATCGCAAACCGAGATCATCCGGCATATACTGCTTTTTGATCTCCTTTTTCATGTGCTTCCAGCTGTTTCGGTATCCACGTTCACCTTCAACAATTCGCCACCAAGTCTTAGCTTCTTCTTTAAGAAACTGCTTAGCACATGCAACCTTTTCTGTCTTTCTCACGGAAGCAGCCTCGAAATAGCTTTCCATATCATACAACCAGTCATCCAAAACCTTGTAATCCTTTGAACCCATGAAATTCGAAGGCTTTACCGGTTTGAATTTACTGGGACCTCCACCAACTACTTCCGTCGAAGAATCTGATTCAGAGGAACCTGACTCTGAGTCATGCTTCTTTTCTTTTTCCGTGTGTCTGGTTGCGGAACGTCTGGCACTGCCGTATTCGTTGGAATCCGAACGGCAACATTATCGATTCTGTCATTCAATCCCAAGACATCCCCTCGAAGTTCGTTTAGGGCATCCATCATTATTTCACGCCAACCAGGTCGCTGCCTAGCCCTAGGGGGTCGACCTGGATCAGCTTCATCCATCTCCTCATTTTGAGCCTCTGCGACAGCCCTCTCTGCCTCAGGCTCGGTTGCTTTCTTTTGCTCATCGTATTGAACCCTAGTTTCAACACTCGGAGAATATGCTCGGAATATTCCCAATGTTAAGTTGGAAACACCCTGCACAGGTTGTACACCCACACACATCAGCTTGAACTAGCATAAGACTTTGGACATACCTAGAATCTCACGCCGACTCACTGAGCAAGTGTTCTCCGAGTTTGACAACTCACAGGATCAAACTCTCTGCGCAGAATACAGACATGTTAACCAAAGCGATAGAGTAGATCAAGAATTTAGAGTTATCTAAACATTGAAACACTCTATGACTTAAGGTAGTCCTACTGACCGCAGAGAACTTGCTCCGATACCAATTGTCAGAGTTTTTACCTGGTGCCACAAAGGCGGCTTGCCAGGTGCCAACCCTGGAATCCCCTCTCTGGAAACCCCACGGAATCTGGTAAAGTAACCCGTATTAGGAACCCAACCCTTAGGAACTAAACCCTAACTGACCAAGTCCACGAACGAGACTCACCTTGTGAATCAGGATGCACGGACTGGCCGAGTTATAGGTGTTGTTCCTAGCTTGGCGTGGTTGAGGCGGCCGGAGCAAGGCCTCAACCACTAGTTCTGCGGAACGTGAACTCGGGCAATACCTTTGAGCTTGCGAGCAGGTTTTCGGACCAAGGAATCTGGCTAACTCCTTGGAAGTGACGTGCCCTTGTCTCAAAGGCAAGATCCTGCCAACGATAAGGATAGTCTAACCCTAGGGTGGGTTGTACCCCTGTCGTGTGGAAGTTTGGGCGGCACAACAGAGGGTTGCACCTTGACGACACAAGCTTAGCTTGCACCGGTAGGAGGTTAACGAGCTCTCTTTTGAACCCAGGAAGCCTCACTACATACACTCTACCTTATTTATGTGACGGACCCCCCCCCCCTGTTTACCTAAATGAGTAAGTGGGCTGGCACAAAAATGCCAGCCCTTAGAGAAAATGGTTGTCCTAACCTAACCCTAAACCTAACCCCTAGGGGGGGTATTAGGGCGTGGGGTTAGGGCAACCCTAGGGTTAGGTCAACCCTAGGGGTGTCCCTAACCCTTTTTGACAAGCTATATTTAACGGAAAACCTACGTCAAACTGGGGGAGAGTTTTCTAGAGGGTAAGTACTACCTTCGCCTAGAGTTTCTCGAGGTACCTAGTGACAGCCGGCCGGACTACCCCTAAACACCTAAGTGCACTAAGCGGGGCTGTTTCTCACTACAACTAGGGTTCGCCACACAACTCGGTAGGTAACAACAGTCAAACCCCAAAGTAAAGGGTCGAGTCATAGTAAAAAACTATGACATTGCCGAATATGTCCCTATTAGCTATCGGTGTATCAGATGGAGGTTCAGGCCCATTGGAGTGCAAATAGATGCCTGGCTAGTCATTTGGAAGTTTGAAATTGTTTGGCGCATTCCTCACAACCAAGTGAACAACCGTATCAATGCACTTGGGATCAGCATCGTTTATATAAAATCCTATTTAACGATGTCTATTCTTCTTGGAAAAGACGAAGGCAAAAGTATCGATGACATGAGCCAAAATGAAGAAATAAATATCTGAAAACGTAAGTATCAGTCAAGAGTGCAAGCATGAATTTAATAATAAATACCTTCTTTGTACATGCTTGCACGGCTAAGTTTCTCCACCAAATCCTCTAGTGCCCTATCTGTTGAAGGTTTTTTAACACCCGCTGATCCATCACGAACAATTGAAACGATTTTCTGTAAGCAGTGATGTTACCCCATAAAGTCTCCAAATCTGACAACAAACATATGTCTTGACATTGATGGTCATGTTAAATTACAACCTAAGATAATATGCAAAGGAATCATTTTAGCATACTCACAAGAAAAAAAAATGACTATTCATAATATTGCATATTTGTATATATATGTATAAAAATTTGTAACATGTCTTGATAGTAACGAACAATAATTTAATTAACAATTTGATTTTTAACAACACATTATAATTGCACCACTTCTTCATGTTATGTGTTATCCACATGACTATCAATTTTATTATAGTATATCACTCATCAAAAATAATGAATAGCATAGCAAATAGTGTCATCAACTTAAATGTGATAGATGCCAATTTGAATAAACATTACTTAGTTTACCATTTGTCGTGAATCACCAAAATATATTAAGTTGATGCTGATGCTAGTATATGTCAATTTTCTTATAATAGTTCAGAATAAGAAACTGATGGTTTAGATTTAGATTCAGAATCAAAAGTTCAGATTCAAATTTAGAATCAGAGGTTCATATTCAATTTATATTAGTGGTTTAGAGACACTATGTCCTAATATATAAAAGAGGCTAGGGTTAGGGTTTTAATTCAACACTAGTTATTGGTAAATCTCTTTAATATTAAGTAATTAGTATTTTTAATTTTCTTCTTATTTTCTTCACTAAAATGATTCTGCTTATATTATGTTATTGGCTTCAACCGTGATAGTTTGAACCCTAAACTCTTCACTTTAATCGCATCTCAATCACGTTAGGATAATGGCATTAATCATGCAACAAGATTACGCACATATGTTTTCAGAGTTGTAACAAAAAGAACTAGTGACTAACAAGCAAAAATCAACAGTTAATGGCGAAAAAGTGTGAGCTTGTTAAAATCAAGGAATGGCAGGATTAGGAAGGGCAAAAGCTAGTGTAGCAAGTGGCTGAACTCACACGACATATACAAGTTCCAACTATTACAAGGCAAGTCTTCAAGCTCGGATTTCTTTATAACACCACGAGGACCTAAGGTTAGTCTACTATAAAGGTTCGACAACACAAGGTCCCAATTTCGTGGGTTCATAAACCAAGTTTGCCTAGTCACTGTATGAACCCTAATTATTATGCAAATGATTGTTCAAATGTGAGTTTAATTGAATTATTACTCACCTGTACTACTCGAGTATGTTTTGCACCTTTGTTAGAGAAAGATTCATCAATGTTGGACAACTTTGAATTATTTGTTTTGAGTTTAAACATTGTTTTGGCTACACCGATATTGTCCAAATGGTAATTAATAAGATTCATTGACTTTAACAGGGTAATCGTCTAGCTTCAATATATGCATTAGAGTTTTGCCTTTTAACATGCATGTGCCGTGAGATGATAAAGTCCTAATTAATCAATTTTGCTAAGGGTTCTGCAACGATGTCAAGGTGCTCCTCTTAATATTTCATGAGGACCCATAAATTTCTATGAAGTTATTAATTGTGTTATACAATGCGATAATAGGTTATTTGAAAGGCATTTGGAGTACTTCCAATAGTCTTGTTTAAGGGAATATACTTATGTGGCTTCATTTCCTATACACCAATGAGAAACCATGTCCATGCACTAGTCCCTATGGAGTGTGAGGTCACCCAAGCTCGATGCTAGGGTCCCTTGATTGCAACTGAGAAGTAATGTGGTAGGGTCCATGTTTTATTGTGGGAATGTATTATTTTATATTTAAAAATTTGTTAAAATATTTGAAAAATAATATTTTATTTTGAATAATAAATTATAATAATATTATGTAACATCCACCAGTTATATATAATAGTGTCATGATGTAATGTATTAATAAGTTATTCAATAATATGAAGTGTTATATAAGTTCCAGATGATAAATTATTAAATATATGATCAATAAACATCAAGATTTGTAGAAATAATTTAAAATGAGTTAAATAATATTATTATTAGAAATACATTTTAAATTTCAAATGAATTAATTAACTCAAAATTTATTATCAGATAAACCTATATACTGGCTCTCGAATCTTATTTAAATAAAAAATTATGTAAGTTCCAGATAATAAATTATTAAATATATGATTAATAAACATCAAGATTTGTAGAAATAATTTAAAATGAGTTAAATAAAATTATTATTAGAAATACATTTTAAATTTCAAATGAATTAATTAACTCAAAATTTATTAACAGATAAACCTATATACTCTCAAATCTTATTTAAATAAAATTTTTCTTAAGTTATAGTTTATTTTTAAGAGATTTCAGTTTGATGGTTATCAATTAAGATTATTATTCTAATGAGATTTTTATGAGATTTCCAATTGAAAACCTGTATTTGAGTTTTATTTATCATTATTATTATTATTCACATTCGAAAGATGAGAGTACAGATGTATTTAAAAATTGTATGTATTTTCTCATATAACATTAACGAAAAATTACAGGATTTACATTATGCACATATATACTAAAATACATGCAATTTCACCGTTAAAACAGATATATTATCTAATATAAAGTTCTCTTAACAAATAAATAACATGGATTTAAGTTTCCCAGTACGACAAGTTTCAATTACTGCATGTGTGTGCGAGAGTATTTGCGTCTCTACAGTGGAGAAATAAATATGCACGTATGCATATACACATAGATACATTGCTTGGTTTTCACCGTCGTTTTGATAACAAACAACACACGCACATACAAAGATACAAGGAGCGTGTGCACGTGTGTGTATGTGTGTGTGTGATATCCCCATTTTCATTCATGTCGGGACGAAATGCATAGACTTATGCTATTATCAAATTTTATATTATTCAATAAATAAAAGATAATGACTATGTACACCAGTTACTCCCCCTTATCGATGCTTATACGTCTCATATATATATATATATATATATATATATATATATATATATATATAAATAGATAGATAGATGAATCGATAAGCCATGTGTGTGCCTGCGTGATTCAAGGCGCACGCGCGTGTGTGCACGTGTGATCACCACGCTTTGGTCCTGCTATTCCCATAACGGGCATTTGCTTCATAGATACAATATGCATATTGGCCGTGTCAGGAAACTACAAAGACTCTCTCTTCATGTGTATAAACAAGACGTGTGTGCGCTTGCTCTCCAAAACTAACCCCAGTTAAAACTCTACACATGCCTATATATATGCATATACGTTTATATACTCATTCACATATCAAAACCTCATTCCCAACACTTATCTATTTACACTACCATATACACATACAAAGACAACTATACGTGTGTCCATCCATATATATATATATATTTTGATGTGACATTTATGGTATTTCTCAGCCAAATGAGAGAGAGCCAAGTCTCAAAGTATATTTGAGAATTATGCTTTTGCGATCGTAGGTACACATAGCACACGAATGAACAACCCTACCTTATATAATTAATAAAATTGATTTAGCTCATCAGATAAAGTATTCAAAATATCTCACTTTGGTGAATCATTTTTAACAGGTGGAAGACGAACTTCAACGAAGTTTTTAAATGTTTCATTAAATTTATGAACCTCCTTAATAAACTCTGTACTCCTCTGATCGCATACAGACATAGCTCGATCAAAAGAACCTACAATTATATCTGCTGATCAAACCTGCACTTATGATAATGACTTCTGGAACTATAACTAATCCAATAGCCTTTGGTTTGACGCTTAGTTTGGAAAGCTTATTCAAATTGAACTGTAACGCACGAATTCAAATCAAGTGACGAGAGAAGAAAAGGAATATACACGCTATACACCAACAACCTTGAAAGAACCCTCAATCCTATTAATGTTAAAGGTACAAAATGTTCTTGGCATATGATTTTAATATAATATTTCTGGCATAAGTTATTGAAGAGCAGCAACAAAATTTAGTTTAATTAAGAGTTGGTTAACGGGTGCCAATTGGAGTCGAGAGCTTGACATCTGAACCGGTGAGCTGGGACATGTTAGTGTAACATGTTAACCAGTTCTCTTAGTGTTTTTCTTTTCTTCGTTAGTTAATTTTAAATTAGGAACATTATTATATATTTCTTTTAAATAGAGCTTTGCTATGGTTTTGTGGGACTTTCAGTCTTGTTCTTTGAAATGGCATCATTTTGGATTTCTTCAGGTCCTTCAAATCTTTGAATGACGAGGAGAGGGCATGGTTAAGGTTTCATCGTGGTGTGGTTCTTGCTAGTGCTTTTAGGAGCTTCCGAATAGTGAAAACTTGCCCATTTCAGTAGATAAAACAAAAAGCATGAAAGTTGGGATCACTCTGCAGTGTGTTCCACAAAGAAAGGCATTAAACCTGAAATATGTGATCACTTATCTATAGGTTAGGATTTCCATTTGAGGTTTAAATGCATGTACCTACTTAATATAATATGTATTTGATAAGAATTAGAAGTTGGTATTGGTTTCGAATATCGATTTTATTTTAGAATTAAATATTAAAAACAATTTCTTGACTTTGCATCATGATTACAAATGTGGGAACTCAAATAACTTATAAAATATGTATCTTCAGTTCTTTAAAATATCGAAAAATAAAACTATTCTTGACTCAAGGTATTCCTTGGGTTAATCATTAGTTTTATCTCAAGGTTTGATTGTGTTCTTTGAATTTTGTTCAATATCCTTGAAATTAAGATATTTAGTGGTGAGATTAGTTCAAGAAGATGGTCTCCTTTCTTAATGATTATGATACAATGTCCATAATGTATGGTTCAATATTTAATACGAAAATATGAGGTTTCATATCACCTTATTCATTAAGATATTCATATTTAGACTTTGAAAGTATTTATAATAATCGTTTCAAGATTAGTTATAAATGACTTGTCAAAGTATAGTATGATATCTCTTCAATATTAAGTTTAGAGCCCTCAATATCAGAATTGGTTATGATCACATAAGGTGGTCATAATCATGAAATATAAAGACTCAAACAAACCTGACTTTGACACTTTGGTAAGGCACTACCTTAGTGTTGTAACTCAAAACGTGTTTTCAAGTTAGTTGAGAAATGAGGTATTTCTCAATACGGTGCTTCAAGAGCAATGTGGTACTTGATAATTGTTAGATGTCTAGAATGAATAGTATATCTTAGTTCGACGTACTAAACTAAATATCTTATTCATGGTTGGGGAGATCTACTGAATTATGGATATAACTGAAACATGAAATTAATATGACACTTATGTGGAAGTTGATATCGTACTAAATTAGTTAGATGAACCAAGACATTAGTTCATGATTCCTCTTAGTCTTTGAATAAAGTTCCTTGAAATATTGTTGTAACATTATATTTCCATCTCAAAAACTAAAATTCGGTTCATGTAAATTAAGACCATGTTTATATTATAATTGTAACATTTCGATAAATTGATATAATTGTAAGTTTATATCTACTAGTATAACAACTAGTTGGTAAGCTTAGGATTTGAACGGTTAAATGATCATTATCCATTCGAAAGTATCAATATCGAAATTGCAACTATTTATAAAATAAGGATTAGTTTAAAAAGATGATCAAAACACTAATTGCTCCAATTAGTGGAAATGCTATACTTTGGTATAGTGTTGAAAAACATTTACGTAATTAGTTTGAGACTTGGAAATAAATATAATGTTACAAAGACATGCAGTATTACGAGTTCAAGGAGACTTTTATTATAGAAACTAAGTTTTAAATTTAGTATTTTTAAACTTAGTGAAATAAAGAGTTAGAAATTATTGAATGGCATTTAGCATGATGTGCTCTTTAGGGAATGAGTATAATGAGAGTAACAATTAAGAGACATGTTATCTAAAGGTTGTCGATTAAGGCACTAGAGATGGATTGAATTTACTGGTTTCCACATTGGTTTGTAAAAAAGGTATGTTAGCTTATCTGGTCCCTGAGTTGGTCGGTGTTATAAAGAGTACAAAGTCGGTTGCAAAAAATGAATATTAGTGCTATTACACTTGATAGTAGATTTGACTTGAATTTAATTCCCATTAGGAATGAAGTTATGTCAATGACACATCAAGTGGATGGGCTAATTTCAAGTTGGCATAGGGTTTTGAGAGAAGTACTCTAGCATCGGAAAAGAGCTTGATTCCGATAAAAGTCTCATACTTAGTCTGGCGTAGCTATATACTAATGAGGGATAGGTATAGTA